>OMLB01035084.1:45724-60654 GCA_900302555.1 Myripristis jacobus | reverse complement strand
AGTACAGCATATGATACCAACAGCTGGACCTCAGCACTGGTCACACAACAGGCTGTCCATTTTGAGGATTTGGAAAGTCACCTGAAATGTTAAATACTACGGAGATAGCTCCATCTAGTGACCAAAGCAGGTAACTGCTGCAGATATGAGCCAATGGAAGTGTGTGAACGTTAAAAATTCGAAATTACAGTAATGGACATTTTCTCTAAAACACACTCTCCTTGTAGGGACAAACCAAAATCCAAGTTTCATCCGAGATCTGTGTCCCTCTAAGTAGTGTTAAAATGGACCCATACATGTTCAGTCCAGCTTTCTAGGGGGGAAAAGGCTAATTTGCTTTTTTACAACTTCTTGACTGACCTGCACAAACAAACAAAAAAAGGGTGTGTTATTTTGTTGTTGCATAGCACCATTGTGTGTGAGTGTGTCTGTCCACAAGGAAAGTAAATGACTGTGCCATGTTGCAGTTAGCTGACATGAGAGCAGTTACTGGTGGGAAGTGCAATAAACCTTCAACACCAGTAACTGATCATTCACATCATCATAAAGAACTGGGAAACAGCACAGTGATATATACTGTTTACAAAAAGGTCTCAGCAAAGAGTGTGATTATAAATTGCAAAATCTTTATACAGTACTTAGAAAGCAACAGCAGCCTGAGTAGTTCATGCAAAGGAGGAAATGCTGACTGAGGCAATAAACCTTTTATCATAGTAGTGGGATTTTTTTTTTTACCTAGGCCCATAAATTTAATTGCACATTGTAAAAACAGCTTTCATTGTATTTAAGTGAGAGCAGTTTCTGGTTCACTGAAAAATCCAAAGTATTCACAAATCTACTGCAATCACAATATTCAGCTAAGTAATTGCTTTACTACACACTAAGTAGTCACTGTCTTGCAGCAGCAGAGTGCGTGTTATGTGTGTTTACATGTTTCTGCATGATGGAAATGAACTACAATTTGGGCTGAGAAGACATTACATAATAAATGAGCCAGCTGAGCTGTTAGCCGGCTCTAAACATGGATATTTATGAGCAATACAATCCGGAGTCCCGGGCTCAGGCTCCCTGAGGCTCATTATAATGAAGACGAAGCTCCAGTAACCACCTAGCGGGCACATGTCGGAGATCCCTCTTGTTGTCATCTTGGACTACAGCACGGAGCCGGATGCGCCGCCATGCCGACTTTGCGAGCGAATAGAGTATTTATTCACCAACCTGCTTGAGACTAGGGTACTAGGAGTTGGCTGAGGGGGTCGGCCACACAGTTTAGGGTACAGGGTAGGCTCTTGGCGAAGACAGCCCCCCGAAAACCACCGGCTGTGTTCACTTTGGCGTCTTTGGTGGTGGCGAGCCTTGTATTGATGTACGGAGACTTGTGTGTTAGCCGCGCTAGCGTTAGCTCGAGTCGAGAGAGTCGGGTAGTGACATTACGGCGGGAGGCGGGGAGGGCTGTGAGGTGAGACTGTTATTTTGATGGTGAGTATACTGTGCACTGTACGCGAATAGGTGGCCGAGCTGCTGCGTTGTACCGTGTTTTATAACGTGACTCACAGTTTGGGGTTGGAGGCGGCAGCGTATCGACATGGTTTCCTGAGTGTTTGTGGCCGTAGTGCAGCTCAGCGCTCAGTTAACGTTTCAGTCCTCTGGCCCGCAGTAGCTGCCTGACAGGAGCTAAGTGGCTAGCCCGCTAACTAGTTAACTAGTCAGCTACCCACTACGGCGATTCACAAACTTTTTCAGGTCAGTGAACCCGCAAGTAGATATGTTTCAGAGCGCAAACCCCCATCTGATAATGGTTTAGTCCCAGGGTCCCTCCCCGCCCCCCTATCTGAGAGGGAGAATGTTCATTTATTTGTTTATCTGTTTGTTTGTTTATTTATTTAGGCCAGCCTCTAATCAAGGTGGGGGTGAAATGTACCGTATCATTCACTACTACAGCAAATGACATAATGCTGAAATTAAACCAGTCCTCATTCTGGTGGAGGCTTCTGCCAAATCCACAAGGATGAGGTATACCTGCAGCCCAGGTTAACTTAAACATAGTTGGTTAAAGAGGATGTCGTCAACTAGTTTGCTGTTGTGTGTGTGTGTGTGTTAGCGGCCACAGGCTTCCAGACTTTGTTGAGCACATTTTAAATGATTCAGCAGGTGTAGTTAAATGTTTTGGGTCAACAGTTGTTTTCTCTGCCTTCCAGATCTAGAGAGGCTTCCATGTCTGCGCCAGCACTGGAAAGTGATAGAGATGTCTGTCGATGAGGAGACTGTAAAAACCGTCAGCTCCCAGGCCAGCTCAGCTCCATCCCTGCAGCTCTCAGAATGTACTGGAGGTTACAACAATATTTCCATGATGGCAGAGGTTTCCGCGGCCACCCCTGACAGCTCTGATGTTGCAGCTACCTGTCCTGTGCCAACCACCGTGGCCTCACCGAATCACACCAGCTCCACTGATACTTGCACCCATCCAGAGAATGCAGGCCAGAGGGCCAGAGGGAACGAGAATAACATAAACCGCAGGAACAACTTGCATCATTCCAAACAGCAGCAGCAGCAGCCGAGGCTAACTAAACGTCGCAACACGTCAAGTTCTGGTTTCAAGCATCCAACATCTGGCAAGAGGAGACGGAGGGCCAACTCTGAGAGTGACTCTGTCCTGCCCACCAATTTCCTTCTTGGTGGGAACATTTTTGACCCGCTGAACCTCAACAGCCTGCTGGATGAGGAGGTCAACAAGGCGCTGAATGCGGAGACACCCAAATCCTCCCCACTGCCAGCCAAAAGTCGAGACCCTGTGGAGATCCTCATCCCCAGGGACATCACTGATCCACTCAACCTCAACAGCGGGATAGCAGACAGCAGCTTCTTGGTGTCTCCTTATAAGAGTGGTGGCAGGAAGAGACACCGCAACAGACATCATGGTGGAGGTGGGGGTGGTGGTATTTCAGCCACACAGCTTGACCTTTCAGAATCAGGAAAATGTGAGGTGAAAATTGGCACCTCCACGCTGCTGTCAGGTGTATCAGCCTCTTGCTCAGCACTAGATGCCCCAAAAGGGTCCAGCACCTTCTCCAGTGTCTCAGGGGACTCCCACGAGTGTCAGGAGACTGACTCATCCAGCTGCAAGGAAGAGTCGTCTGTATCTGCTCCCCACACCCAGAGTCGAGGTATGGAAGACTCCTCTTCTTTCGTATCTGGGGGATCAAACCAGCACTCAGGCCGACGCAAACGCAGACGCAACTCTGGTAAGATGGAGCCCCCAGTGACTCATTCTACGCCCATCGGGAAGCCAGGATCTGGAGACAGGACTTGTGGCGCAGGGGCGTCAAGAAGCTCTCAGTCCTTCCACACACCGAGGAGTGGTTCCAGAAGTGGGCCAGGAGGACGCCAGCAGCAGCCCCACAACCAGCAGAAGGACCAGCAGAGGAAGAAGTTCCAGTATGGGAACTACAACAAGTATTATGGCTACCGCAACCCAGGCGCCAATGAAGACCCGCGGGTACGTGTGTTTCGTCCAGAATGGTTTCAGGGTAAAGACGTACTGGATTTGGGATGCAACTCGGGCCACCTGACTCTATATATTGCCAAAATGCTAAGACCTGCCCGCATATTGGGTCTGGATATTGACAGTGATCTGGTACATGCTGCCCGAAAGAACATCAGACATTATCTGTCTGAGCTGCAGACCCAGGAGGCCAGACGTGCAATGCAGGAAGAAAAGAGCACTAAACAGGAGGAGAGGAATGGAAATGAGAGTTGCACAGGCAGAGAAAAGAAGCACAATGAAGCAGAGAGTGTGGATGAAAATGGGAAACCAGTGAAAGGAGAGAGCTGCCCTGCGGAGGCTGTAAATGACAATGTCTCCTGTCACATAGATGAGGCAGGGACCCAGGGGCAGGACAGCACAACAGAGGAAATGGAGCAGGAAGACTGTGATTTGCCCCCTGCTGATCACCCTGTGAGCTGCTCTTTTCCTGTGTCCCTTCGGATCTCCAGGGGGCCCATAGCAGCACCTCCACTCACAGAAACCTCTACTGTACGGTCCGGAGAGTTCCCCTCAAATGTGTCCTTCATCAAGGTAAGTGGGAGTTTTGTTTGAAAAAATGGAGCAAGTTTTTGTGTGTGTGTGTGTGTGTGTGTGAGAGAGAGGTTTCAACATGTAGCACCTTGAGCTCCTGAATAAACCTCTGTACAAATTCAGTATCTTATGATTATGCAGTTCGTTAGGCATGCATCATGTCGATCCAAAATGACTAGGCAGTTTGAATATGATGCAATATAATTCAAAGAAACTACGATTCATCTGTTTTTGGAAACACACCCAACAAGATTCAGCCAGATACGTTGTATTGTGAACACTGATAACCCAGGAGGACTAATAGACTTCACCCAGGGGCCTGACAAGCCAAAATATGGTCCATTTTGGGTAATTTCAAAATGTGATTTTAAAATGCTGCATACCCAGAAGTGGCCAGAATCAGCTTACTGTCGCCAGTTATTGCCTGTTAATGCCTCATTGTCATTGAAATTGATAGGCTATAATTTGCACGCCTACTTCTGTCTGGAACCCCCACAGTCTTTTTGGCTCTAAATAGAAAAGGGCAGTGTAAAATAGATTTCATAACAGTCATTTAATCCTACTAGGCTGTCCAGTGCAGCATACAGCTTACCTTGATGACAGCACATCACATAGGCTAATATACCAAAAAAATGGACAAGCGAGAAGGGGGGATTAGAAGCGATGTGTGTATCCTTAATCAGGCAAACAGGAATCAGGTGCTCTTCGGAGAGGGTTGGATCAATGGAAAATATCTTGAAGTTTGTGTCCTCGTTAAATAAACGTTCTGGGTTGAATACAACATGCAAACTTAAACATCCAACCACACTGCTCCACTGAATAAATGTTAAAAAGCCTTTATTATTATCGCATGGCTAAGTATGATTTAAAAGCCTGGCTGCTGACCAACACGTTTCAGCTGCATGAGCCTTCATCAGGGTGCAGAGGGAATGACAGCGACTAGACGTCATTATATAGCGACCCATTTCTGTAAAAAGGAGACGAACTTAAAATATATTTTCCATTGATACCAAAAGATGGAACTGCAGCTATTAATCCCAACCAAAACTGAGGCTATAACCAAGTGTAAATTGACACCCGTTGACACCCATTGTCACCGAGGGCCGCGTTTCCCACAGATTGACAATTTAAATGTGGGGGTGGGGGCTGGAGGGGGCTTAATTTCAATAGGATTAATTACTTGTCCTTACCTACAGAAAGATCTGTCCACTGGTCTGTCCACTGGACTCCAACTGGTTAACAGGGAATATGCAAGTCTAACTGTGATTGTTGAAGTTTCCACATCTTATATTAAAAAGTGTCAAAAAGTTATTAGCCTAACATATGCGGTTTGGAGCAGATTGTGTCATTTTAAGTTTCATTTTCACATCAGGAGGCTGTCAGATTGAATATAGTGCCGCTGTCTACTTGAGGTGATGCACACATTAGGTGCAGCATTGATTGATTTAGATCAGTTTGTATAAATTGATTAGCTTTTAATTTGGTGGTGACAGTGTCAGTATTGTGGCGGTGCACCACAGATTAGCCTGTGTACTAGAATCACTGGGGACTGGACTGATTTATCAGTGTGTCTGTGTCAAATTTATTTTTGAAATGGAGATGTCATAGTTTGGGAGTAAGTTAGATGTGTTTTTTTTTTGTGTTTTTTTTTTCATAGTGGTAAGCAAAGTTTGATGGATCATGTGAGCAAATTGTTCATGTTTTTCGTCAAAGATTGAATGTAGCAGGGTTTTAAAGTTCCAGAAACTATTTTGTAATTATTTATAATTTATATAATGTATATAATATTATATATTTAATATAATTATTTATTTATAATTATGTTCCTTAAATTCATTGTCTGTGTTCTCATATTTCACAATGAGCCATTATTGGATATTCAGCAGAAAAACATATATACATGTAAACATAAATACATATATTTTAGAGGAAAATGTCACCCAATATGAAACCATTTTAAAGCAGTTAAGCTATTTTAAACTTTTTAACAACAGCCGCCTCTGGAATTACATTTTAAATGAGAATTATTTCAATTATTTCTGGGCCCTTTGTCTCCCAAGCAAAAGGGCCAAGCCCTTTAGGTTATTGGAAATAGAAACATTAAATGTAAACTTGTTGGCCAGCATTCTTCCTAGTAACCATCCTCGGAGAAGGAAACATTCTGAGGTAGAGCCTCTGAGTCACTAATGGAATCTGAATTTATTTTTACTGACTCAGACAGTTTAAGGTTGGAGCCAGTTGGTCACCATTTTTCCACCCTTGCACTTTTGAGTCCCAGTGAGAGACCAGTTGCACTTGGATGCTGCTGGGGTCTTCAGAAGGCTCCCTGTCCCTTCAATCAGGCGATTCTGTGATGTGTTTGGAGGCATCTGCCCTCCACATGCCATCCTTGGTTGTGAATTTGGCTAATATTCCTACAACCCTCCCCTCATCCATGTGAAGGTGGCATGCCTTGCTGTTATCACGCTTCAGGCTGAGGTTCTCTCTCCACTGGACAGGCGTTGTGCCCTCCACACTGTGTGTGGGCGGCACAGTAGCATGAATCGGTTGGATGTAAATGTCATGGCATTTCTGAATGAAATCGATAAGTGCCTTCTCTGCTCAAAGCATTAGAGATGATGGCAGTGCAACACTGAGTTTATTCTCTTAAGTCAGCAGAAAGATTCAACATCAGACAAGAATGCCTGTTTGCCCTCAGCCTGCTCAGTACAGGATGTTACTGTGGTTGTAGAGAAGTATGCTTGATTTTAATATACACAGAGTTTTTGCATTTATTTGAAAATTCCCCAAATTACCTTAAATTTCCAAAATAGGAGATCACAGAATAAATTATCTGAAAATTCAAAAGAATAAAGCCACAAGAAGCAATTCCCAGGTTCCAAGCACAAAAGGCATTCCTCTCACCCAGTATGACCTTCAGCAGAATTTGAAAACATGCCAAATGCACAAACTGCTGCACTGTTAACAAGTAGGACTTGGCCACCTGGGGATTTTAACCCTGGACCTTTGTATCACCAGAGAAGGTGACTTACTGACTGCACCACTGGGGAGACCTGGTTTCCCACACACCTTGATGACCTTGCTTTAAGGCACTGACATCACACGTGCCAGACTGGGGTATTTTGGTCGGTTTAATTCTAAAATGCTTATAACATTCAAAATGTTGGTGATAAAATTCTGATATTTGATCAAACGTTTGGATAAATAGAAAATGTTGTGCATACGGTACAAAATATGGTAAGACAGTGAATATCAGTGCAGACTCACTGTTTGACCATCATTGAACATCATTTGAAACACTTTGTTTAGTAAAGCCCAGTATCACTGTTAGCAGTCTAAAAGCGCTTTACAAGAAAAAACTCAGAAGAAATCTCAGCTAGACTGGGAAAACAATGGAACAATATCTGCCATCTAATGTCTCTTTCAGATTTAGCATTTGAAAGAACAGCTTTGGAGATACAGACGTTAATTTATTTTTCATATTTTGAAACATGCCAGACTTCTGAATTGACCATAAATTGCAGTGTAGCAAATTTTTCCTACACTTCAGTGGTAGAGCTGTGCGATATGGACAAAATCCTCCATCATAATATGGATAATCTTATATCTTAATAACAATACTGTATGTATCACGATATATTATGTTTTCTGTAATTTGACGTAAAATTGTCTGTACAAAATAACCACAAGTGTCCGCAAAGTACTGTGTTCTAGTCGGTGTCAGGTTTCTTATATCCAAACCACGTCCATAGAAAAGAAGTAGCCTCCCTTTTAGGTCCAAGTTCCTCATGTTGTCTTGGCCGGGCCGAGTCCTGCTCTGTATCAGAGGGTGGCCGGGAGTTTTATTGTGTCACGCTCCTCTGTGTTTGATTTTTTTTGAACCCATGTGGAGTAATGGTGTGATCAGAGACAACACATACTGTTAAAGTACCGCTGTAAAGCAGCTTTTGTGATAACAGCAATAGAGGAAATTCTCCAACGATGGACATTTTCCCCTTGTCCCATGATATAGATGTCGTTTTATTGCCCAACCCTATTCAGCTTTCAGCTGTCTAGGACGTACAGTGTAATTTTAAATTTGAATAAGTTTGGTCAACAATGAAATTGAATGTTTATACAAGCCATGGCCCTTTTTTGTTAATCATGTTCAAATTTTATTCAATGAATAATTGATAATCAGTCAAGAGATTGTTTAATGGGGCGTTGGGCAAGACACTAAACCTGTACCTGACTCCAGAGCCGAGCTGTGACGATAACAGCATTACTGCAATACCATGGTCATGTGATTCCTACCGCAGGGTGAAGCTCATTACCGTCATCGCTGCAGTTTTTTTTGCAGGTGAAAGTTACAGGAGTGCGTATGGTGCGTGTCAGGGGTATTGGCCTCTGGTGAAATGCAAACATGAACGTGTGATACGAGCTAAAGAGACAAATTTCTGTTTATCCTACATTCCAGTTAATTCACTGAAAACTCCTTAAACAGTGCTTTGTGCAAATATTTCCTGTTGTGCAGGGAGAGTAATGCTGGTTGTGTTTCTAATCTCTTGAAATGTTCATTTCTGTCAAAGCACTAAATTAAAATATTCTATGAGACTAATAATGATGCGGGCATGACACTTTTATGAGACTGTGCATATTTTCTGTTTTTCATTATTATTTTTTACCTCAAGTCTCATCCCAAACACGTACAGTTAATCAGAGGTATGTTTTCTGATTCTGACATTAAACTTTACTTATTTACAAGTAAAGCTTGGATTTGTGGATTTGTGGGTTTTTGGGTCAGCCTGTGCATCACTATACTTTGTTCTCCAGAAACTGCAGAGCCAAATTTCAGACAGTTTTGTAAATGCCATTTAAATGGTCCAAGTCATTCCTAACAAAGGTATACCTCTTGGTTTATCTCAGTCTTGCCCGTGCGCTCAATGTTTCTGTTTGTCAGAAAAATAATGACTCTGTATTCATTACTGTTTATGCTGTGGTAGTCAAGCCATGCCACTCACCGCACTGCTTTTCCTCTTTAGGCCAATTACGTCCTAGAGAACGATAATCTGCTGTTGACTCAGCGGCCAGAGTATGACGTCATCCTGTGTCTGAGTGTCACCAAATGGGTTCACCTCAACTGGGGAGACAGTGGCCTCAAGCGGCTCTTCCACCGAGTCTACAGACATCTCCGTCCTGGAGGCCTGTTCGTCCTGGAGCCGCAGCCGTGGGAGTCCTACGCCAGGAGGAGAAAACTGACTGTAAGACACTGACATGGGGGGGCAGTTGTGATCTGCTGTATGGGTTTTGTTTAAAAATAAAAAAAAAAACGACCTAAGGTAGATAGCAAGTGTGCTCATTGTTTAGTCATAGCTTGGTTTGATATCCTGAGATATACAAAATGTCTTTTTTCTTTCATTTCACAGGACAATATTTGCAGGAATTATCACAGCATCCGCCTCAGACCCGACCAGTTTTCGGCATACCTTACAAATGAAGTGGGCTTCTCCAGTTATGAGTTAGTTGGGACCCCCAAGTGTTCGTTAAGAGGTACTTTTCTATTGACAAAATTTTTTTTTTTAACTTGTTCTTCACCATTTCTACCACATCATTTTTTCTTTCAAATTTCCCTCGCCAGGTTTTCAGAGGCCAATCTACTTATTTCACAAATGACCACTCCTGCCTTGAAGATCGTTGAATGTGAGAAGCCTCGTCCACACGGAGAAGGAAGCCAGCCGCCCCGGACTGCAAGGAGTCATCTGAAGCCAAAACTGTAGTCGAGGTGCTCATCCAGTCATCTCCCTGGACTATCCTAGCGCTAATGACCCCCAACCTGATGCACGACCATGATGTGTTTGAATACCTTTGGCCATATGTCTTTACTTTTATAACAATATTACGTGCCACAACAACACCCATGAATTGTATTTTTCGTTTTGTCGTTATTTTGTGAAATAGGCCTAATAGCTGAATGAACTCCAGTCACTTCAAGAGCTAAGTCAAAATTTAAAAAAAAATCAAACTTCATGAGGACAGTTTGAAATCTCTCTTAAACTGCACAAGCTTACGGGCCCCGTGAAGAGATTTTGAAGTGGTTAAGGAGATGATGCGGATGAGAAATGTGCACTCCAAACAGCCCATTCTTTTTTGTAAACATACTGTGAAATGCTGAATGCTCACCCTGCGCTCTGCTCAAGTGCCGGGGGCATATTTCCAAGTTAATTTCTATTTTTTTCAAGTCACATTACTCCCAAAGTGGAACTCATAGTGCAGTCTAAGACAAAGTCACCACGATAGATGGGAAAGAGTTTTATAAGGATGGTGTTGGGAAAAGTGGCGGGCCAATGGTCAGATCTGATTCTGAGCTCCTCAAATACTGTAATGACAAATGAGTTAGCAGTAACAGAATATTGTTATAATCCATCAGGTTTTATTGTACTTGCCGAAACTTCAAGTCAGCGTTTTGTTTTGTTTTTGAAGACAAATTGTCAGAGCTTTTGAATAGGCCTACTGAAAAAAAAAAGTACCTAGTGTAGCACCTCTAAATGTTAACGCCCTCAAGTACAGGATGCACCTTCAAATTTTTACGTTTTGGATTTTTAGAGAAAAGTATTTTTGGCTTTTTGAGTACAGTCTCTCTGGTCATTTCCGTGTATCCGTTTAGAGTGAACAGTTCAGAAAGAAACAAATCACTTTATGGGCCATTTAGGACCTTCCTGACCCCCCCATCCATACAATCGGGTGCGAACATGAGCTGTGTCGACGCCAAAGTGATCGCTCAAATTAGGATAATTCAGTGCAGCGTGACCAACGGGACTATTTTGCATTGCATTGTACATCGGTAGCGTACAGTAAACTCTCTATGACTGAAGCCATAGCTCTGTCTTACATGTTTATACAACAGCCTCCCAGAGGTGCTGATTTAGGAAATAATTTGTAAAATTTAAAGTAGCGAATACTTATTATTAGCAAGTTGGTACAGTACCTTCTTTGCTGTATAAATCTGACATGTTCATTGTTGTATGTGGTCTAAAATTGCATCGATGAGCTTTTCATATCAGTACTGAGCAGGCACAAATTAAAGCTGCATCAGACTCACTAGAGGTGCTCCAGCTCTTTTCTATCTCCTCAATTAGATCAACTTGTTCTTAAAAGTTGAAGGAAAACATATGGAAAGTAAGTTATTCCTAAAACAATTGACTTGTAAATACTCTAGTTTTTACCAAATGATTATTGATATACCCTTTGTAATGAAGCTCCTATAAAAGAGTTATTAATCTTTCACTCTTGTATTTGAAAACTTGCCAATATGAAGCGTGTCTGTGGCCCAACAAGGAAAACAGGAGTGAGCGGTCGCTTTCTGTCGTCGCATCCTGATTGGTGCACCCGTGCATTCACACCTTTCTCTCTGAGTTGCTGGGACAGAAAAGCATTTTTGGTGACTGGTTCAGCTACAACTTTTCTCATACTGGGATGGGAGATGATGATTTCAGATATGAGGAGTGGCGCGCTTCTTTTTCAGTAAGAAAGGTTTCAGTTTTTTGTTGTCAATATTACGTTCACAACTGGTTTTTTGTCACTTTTCAGTGGAAAGTTGTCTTGTTTTCAGACATTTGTTCAAACGTTTTTGTCCTAAAATGGATCGCTAATCCAGCTCTCTGTAACAACAAATGAATATACACATTGCAAATTTCTGCTATGTTTATTTTCTCCTGGCAGGCGGATAGATGTTAGATGAACTCCTTTCTTTCTGCTTTTTTTCTTTATTTTCCAACAGGAAGGTATCAGTTCACTTTTAATTTGTCTTTCCTCTAAATATCTAAAATTGAATCTTTTTTCCATTTAACTATATAAAATGCAGTTTCAGGTTACGTTGTGATTGAAAAGTGAATTGGCTTCATCCTCAGTCGGCTCGTTAGGCAGAGGGCACCAAATCACACACCGTTCTCTTAAGCTAAGACAATCTGACTCTCAGGCTCGGATCAACCCACTGCTGTAATTTCAAGGGCATTTTTTTTCCCTCCCTTTTTGGCAAAATTGAGAAAGCATTTTGTTCTTCTTGCAGGTCACATGATAACCATTTTCTTCGGGAAGCAGATTTGTTTGAAACTGTTGTGTGCTGTAGTGCTTTGCCACCTCTGTTTAGGATCGCAGCTTACCGTCTCAGCAGTGGTGTCATATAAATTTGAACCCAATGGGCCTGACTTGTGTGTTCAGGTAGGCTGTTTCCAAGCTAAAGCAGGTCTTCGCTGGAGATGTGATATTACATGTTGTCATATAATTCACCTCTTCATGTTGAATTTGCACTGATATGACTTGAGGGAATTAATAGTTTAGTAAAAAAACAAACAAACAAACAAAAAAAAAAACAATTTTGCAGTTAAAGTCAATGTTTTACATGTACCTTAACCTGCTAGACTCAGTTTTCTGGAAAAACTGTTGGAATAAAATACCCTCTCTGTCAGGGAAGCTTTTAATTTTCATGCCTCTGAACAACAAGATATATCTGAATGTTTCTCTGTGTTTAACATTTTAATTGATTAAAAAGTGGTACCTGTTGCTATGGTTTATTATTTGTGTGTGGCTGATCAGGTTATTCGAACCAACAAAAGAACAGTGTTTCCAGCTCCATAAATACACACACGACTCAGGTCATACAGACTCCCATCCAAATCACATATTTTTGTATTAATAGTGAACCAATTAAAGATCAGTATTTTTTTTAGACCGTCATCATATTAGTCATGCCGGCTTTCACTTATTTTGGTATAGTACATTCCACCTGGAAATATCACAGAAATCTCCCTCAAGGTCATCTACCTAACATTTTTACCCAAGTGTTCATCGCAGCATCAGTGAGTCAGTAACCTGCTTTCACTCCAGCTGTGAGTCAAAGGTGACCCCGTTACCTTCAGGGGAAACAGCAGGTCATGGCTGACTGATGTAACTATAGCTGGATATTTTTTTTCTTCTTCTCACTTTCGTAGGAAGTTGGAACCCTCTGACTACTTTTCTTGCATCACAGGGAAGAAAAATAGCATCTCACCTAGTCACCTTTCCTGCGGCTTCATCCTCCCAATAAAAGTGCAGATCTGAGTCAGATAAAAAAAAAATCTTGGGCCAACAGTACAGTCCAAATGTATAATATACACTCGGTGGTCACTGTATTAGGTCCACCTGCACAATCTAATAAAAACTAATACAAATGTGCTGCAAATGTGCTGCCTGTAATGCTCAGGTTTTCTGTTTGTCACAGTAACAGAGGTGTTCATTCACTTCTATGTTTGGCATTGAGCTCATGGTTAGCGCTGCTGTTGGACTGGACTGCATTTTACTAAGAGGTGTTTCCATTATTCTGTCCCCCCTCATGTGTATAAATAGGGAGGACAAAAAATTAGAAACACCTCTCGATATAATGCAGTCCAGCACAAGACATCAGCAAGCTACAACCTCAATAATAAACACAGAATTAAATTGACACATTCTCCACAGTGTCAGCAAAAACTGAACATTATAAACTTTCTCAAAAGGTGGAATTTATGGCAGAGCTGCTGCATTGACCTGCATTAGACTGTACAGGTGGGCCTAATAAAGTGGACACTGAGTGTATAATGTCATTAAACAACGCAAAAGCTGCTTTACTCAGTAACTATGACACTGACTTTATGGACTGACACACAGTGTAGGGGAAGCTATAAGTACTGGCATCATCAAATTTCATTTTACACTTTACCTCTATACCCAGAGAGAGACAGTGAGGTCTATATGTAACACACAGGTAATGCTTCGCCTCACTATCTTGGGTGTGAAATGACAATAACTGAGGTATAGGTGCCGATTGTCATCTTCAATTTGATGTTCCTTCCTACAAAAGCAGCGCCTCCGGCTTCGTAGCTCATTTTGACGACTCCTGAATTTTTTTTTTTTTTTTTTATTTCTTTCAAGATGAGGAAGTGGAAGCTGCAGATGCTCGTTCCCGATCAGACACAGTCATGTACCACAGCCAGAACAGCAGCAAAGAGATAAACTGCTCCTTCTGTTGGCGGTTTTCTCTGTCAGGTTGTGAGGTTGGAAGACACACTGCCATCTAGTGTGAGAAAGAGCATTTTATTTTATTCGGGGTGAACACAGTGACAAAAACTATACAGCAGGCTTCACACTGCTTCTCAAAGCTGAGGAAGAAGGAAATTAACTGTTTTTTTTCTGTAAGGTCATTTGCTGCTTGTGCAATATGAAGATAAATAGAGTTTTAGTCAGTGTATGGCAATGTGGATCCTATAGATAAAGAGATCTATGGACTATCAGAAAAGTCAGAAAACATCTAAAAGTGATAACACTTATTACCAACATGATCCCAAGGTGATAAAAAACAAACAAAACATAAAGAAGCATATGACATTTAATATAAAGAGACTAAACAATACAATCCTGAGATCCAACACCACCAAAATTTAAAAAATAAAATAAAACAACTCCCACACCAAAAAGAGACAGTTAAAATAACAATCCATGTTCATTATAGAGTTCATTATAAATCAGCCTGTGTCAGTGTGAGTTGTGGTCGGTGCCATCGGGTCAATTCAGTTCAAGGGCTCAGATATTTCTGGGCTTTTGAGTGAAAATAAAGCAGACGGCCAGTTCAGGAATGTTTTCAGCGATAGTATATGACTATAATACGGGTGAATGTGTGACTCTGTGAAGCCAAGCGTTGGCTCTGCAGTCGATGGCAGCTGTGAGGTGCTTTTCATGTGAACTGTTCAGTATTTAACTCGATGTTTCTGTTGATGAGTCACTCTCCAGTCCACTGAAGAACTGAAGCAGAGGACTCCTGAAGCACAAAGCGTGTTATTCGTGTACAGCCTGCAGTGCTTGGTGT
>OMLB01035084.1:15705-37231 GCA_900302555.1 Myripristis jacobus | reverse complement strand
AAACAGCTATTGGCAATGCAGCCTTTGCTCTATGGTGGTGCATTTTTCTTATTCCTGTGAATAAGTTGCCAAATGCAGATGACACAATGATGCATTAAGATATTGCCAGTTACAATGGAATTTGATAGCCGAAACTTTTTCAGTCATTTAAAGCATCGACAATAACCGTCACTGTCAGAATTGAGCAGAAATGACTTGTTCTAGACCCATAATTTGCACCAATCTTCAACAATCATACAGTGAGAAATCCATCATAGCAGAGGCAGAGGTAGCAATTTCTCCCTCGAGAGCCGTTTCAGCAGTCCATGATGCAGTGCAGTGACAAGACCTATTGCATTTTGAGCAAGCAGTGTAACTTTTGCTACTTTTCGACATTAAAAAGTTTTGCTCCAGCGCTGCCATTGCTATCACTTTGCTCTCTCCTCCCACACGAACAGCTCACAGCTGAGCACTGTCAGCTGTGAGTCTGCTGGCCCTTCTGTAGGGGTGGGCAGAAGTTGCTCTTTGAAATGTAGAAAATCACAAACTGAAGTTAAAGCGGACTGTGCAGTTTTAGGGAAGCTGATGATGCAGAACGGTTGATTTGAGCCCTTTTCCACTGCCATGGCACCAAACCTTTTGCCACTTTTTTGCACTAAAAAACTAGGAACTGTAGATGTTCCATTCACTGGTCCAGTTCCAGAGCCAATTAATTTTTTTGGTTTCTGCCCGACATCACATGAACCGGCAGGACTATGAGGGCTCAAAGCTGATTGGTTACCCATTTCTGCGTTACTGAAGTGCCATTCGCCTCCATGTTTAAATTCATGTGGTGGAGTCGTTTTGTCGTTAGCCGTCGAGCGTTTGAAGAAGCCGAATGGAGACGAATGCAGCATCATGCAGCAGCGACAAGGTCTCAGCTCTCATTTTTATTTGGTCAGACAATAAGGTTCAGAAGGAGCTTGAAGGAGTCATAAGTTCATTCCGTGGAGTTTATCACACACTTGGAGACATGTAAATTGTTTTTTTTTCACAAATTTACTAGGCCACATTATATACAGTGCAACCAACAACATGTTTCTCCAGTTTTTATTGCATTATGTGTGATGCTGCCTAATAAATTTGTGAAGAAACCAATTTGCATGCCTCCAAGTGTTCAGTGAATTCCACGGGCTGAACTGATTTCTGCATACATCGACACCTTGCTACGTATGCACTGCTGTGCACGGAGTGGCTTTTCCATGTGAACAGCTGCACAGTCTTGCCTCTTGCTGTGATGACACCAGTCATGTTTTTCTGTCATCACAACAATTGCCAGTTTTTCCAGATCTCGGTTGAAACACAAGTGATAACTAGAACCAGACCAAGTGCCAGTTCCTGTTTGCTTGCATTTGGGCTGGTTCCCGTTTCATGCTGTGCAGTGGAAAAGGACCCTTGGTATCTGAGGGCGTCTTGTCTCACACTCTCTCGCTCTCTCGCTCTGCCTCCCTCCTCACTTCAGGAACAGGCTGCGCTGGAGGAAGCAGCCGCCAGTCAGTCAGAGAAGTCCGATGCTTGTCCCAACTCCAACTACCGGGACAAATACAGCCACCTCATCGGCACATCAGCTGCAAAGGACGCAGCACACACACTAGAGGCCAACCGCGCCTATGGTTGTGGTGAGTGTGTGAGGATGTTGGAGATGAGCTGTCACTCACAGGAACACTGAGTCACATACAGGGCCCGTGTCCTCAGGAAAAACTAGAAGAGCCAGTCAATGTGAAATACAGCTTCCCAGCCCTTGGACAATTTCTGAAAAATACAGTTTTCTAAAAGTTTTGGAAAAGGCGTGGAAATCTGACTAAAGCAGCATTAACTCTAAAATATTGATTGGCTATTAAAAATATCCATGTAATCAAGGGTGGAACCACTGCGGTGGCACTCTAGGATTTCCTCTGTGTGCTTTCAGGCCTCATTTTGTCCGTCTGGTGAAGGACGTTTGTGCGGGGAAGCATTAAGATGGCACTCGCAGGGAAAAAAAACCCTCCACAAAACAGGAGATGGAGCTGCCAGAATGCGTGCAAATAAAAGGATTTATTTGGGTACTAAACAGACTTAAAAGTTCCCTTAATTATTTACAAAGGCAAGAAGAAAAGGCTTTGGAAAAGAACAAAAAAAACGAACACAGAGACCGTCTGTTTTGTACCCAAGTAAATCCTTGAACTTGCGTATGGTGAACATTGCTGATTTTACCTACGCCAGTAAATACGATCCACATTTTTTTTTTTTTTTTAGCTTGGACTGGATTTGAAAAGCTTATCCTCATAATATTCATTGTTCTTTTTTTTTCCCTCCCTCCATGTCCTCGTTACCTCGGCGACTTACCCTCCCAGTGCCTGTGGCCAACAAGAGGGACACCCGCTCCATAGAGGAAGCCATGAACGAAATCAGAGCTAAGAAGCGGCAGAAGCGGGAGGACGACACAGGGGCGGGCGCCAGCAATTCCTGAGTCCCTCCTGTCACTTTCTGTGTGTGTGTGTGTGTGTGTGTGTGCGTGCGTGTGTGTGTTTGTGTGTCTGTCAGTCCATCCACGTAATGTAACATTTGTAAAGAGCATACAAGAAGGCCATCTGAAAATTGTTTGTACAGTCTAACGCTACAGTGCTGTGCTGCAGCGTCTTACAGTTCAGACATTTAACTTATATAACTGGTGTTGCTCGTATGCGTACCCTCCTCTTACTTAGACTGTGCTTCGGGTCTTTTTTTCCTCCAAATTTTGAAATAAGAGCAGTGAGCATCTCGTATAATTAGTCTCTCAGTAGGACGCTACTTTCTAGGCATGCATGAGGCGAGTTGAGGGTTTCCTTCTCAAAGTCCCAAACATCTGTTGTCGTTTGTGACCTGCAATCCGCTGTTTTCTGCGGTCGTTTTACCTGCTGGCCCGGTGGTGGAGGAAGGGTTAGGGTTAGCCTAACCCTAGTGAGGCTGCTGAAAGCTTCCGAAAGTCTTTTTCCAGGAAGCTAACATGATAATTTCAGCTTTGCCTATTTAAGCTTTATCAAATACCATGTTTCTCACGTATATATGATTAGACCATTTAACAGGACAAAAACATGCCTTTTTAGTATGGGGCTTGACGCTGGTGCACTTCCTATGTTTAGCACAGGCAACTCAAATACATGTTTAGAAAAAAATCAAGAATTTTTAGGAGGAAATTTGAACATTTGGAATTTCACCGAGACTTTATATCTTCATACAAAGTTTTTTGAGGACATTTCTTGAAATTGGTCGATCAGCGGTGTGTATGCTGAGGCACATATACCGTCATAAGTACCCTCTATGGTTGAAAATGATTGGCATTTGTTAATTTTGGGCATTGGCCGGGCTGACACTAATGAAAAGCTCTGCCCTTTGGCTTCCATCAGTTTTGGAAAGAAATGTTTCAGGTTTGGGTTTCCAGGCCCAAACTGAGCCTGTTACCTCGAGTGAAAACTTTCAAAAGCTTTTCAGAACCTGGCCATTGTAATTTTTTATTTTATTTTATTTTATTTTTTTTTGAAGGGAAATTCAAGCACCATCTATTGACTAGACTGAGTGTTTTTATCTTCTCTAAGTAGCTTGTTTGAAAACTTACAAGCATGCCATTTCATCTATCATAAGAGGGATACTGTTTTTAACAAAAACAACAAAAAAACAAAACTATTTTGTATATTTTAACTCTCTGTGATTAGGCCTGTAAGTTTCTTATGCAACTGCACTATGACTTAATCTGTTACTCTTAAGTAAATGCTGTATTACAGAGCCACACTAATGGCTTATAATAGGAGTCAGAGTGCACACATGTTGGACTCGCTGATGTTGATGCTGTCATGTTGTTGTTTATTTCATGTCTCAATTTGTGCTGTCTAAAAGCAACAGTTTGTCGGCATCTTGGTGTCTTTTTTTTTGGCGTGGGTGCACTGTTTTATCCCCCATGCACATGTGTATTAATAAACGGAGAAGTGTGTAAAGCCTCGGGCTATAGGTTGCCTACATTCATGTATAGCCTAATCTGTGCAATATTAAAGTGTTAAAATCTTACCTTACTTAGTTGCCGCAGTGTCCCAAAAGCACATGAATTCCTACACAAAAGTCACTGTGTATGTAGAAAATATATGTCATACCTTATCATACTTTGTATTTATTTTTCTTGAGGTGCAAATCATAATCACTCTTGATCAAAACGAACCTATAATACTTCTTCATTTTTAAAGGATTGTTTACAGCAAAACTATGAGTTCGTAGGAGACCATACAAGGATACATACAGACACACCACAGAGGATTCATAACTCATAACTCAAGTGTGTTAGATGTCAAAACACATTATTGATTTGGTCAATCACAGACACATTATACTGTTAACCTGTAGAAATATGTTTGGGATATTACAGCTGTTGATGTGGGATTAGGGCCTGATGGGTTGCTGTACATGTCTCATCTTTAACAGGATAGAGGCTATATAAAATAAAAAAGTCTCCATATGATGTCATTTATCCATGAAAGTTTTTTCATAGCTCAAACTGCCATCGTAATTTAATTTAATAGACAGCGTGCAGGGTCAGCTTGTTATCATAGCCCAAATATTAGAGTAAAGTACAACACTTGAACCCCTTGAATAGTGGAGGAGGCTGATTATTGCGTAATCCACTGGGTACCAAAGTGGGGTCCGGGGCCTCATCGGCAGCCTTTGAAGGGGTTCCAGGGGGTCCACACATAGGCCTAAAGTATATCACCCAAACACAATTAACTTGTATTCAAATCTGTTTAACAGCAAATCCTCTCAGACTGGGGAAATCTTTTCACTGGTCGTCTAATGAGCTGATATCTGCAGGACTTTGAAAAAAAAAAAAAAAAAAAAAGGGCTGGTAACTCCCTGTGTAATCTATTTTCGGGCCATGCGCTCACTCCACTGTCATCCCTCTGGCTTGGAGAGGACGTGGCCTTATCTGTCCTGTAGGAGGCGCCATGGATGAGCCAAGAATAAATAGTTGATTTTTTTTTATCCGTGTTTCACACTGTCCTGCAGTTTCTGTCCTGCAGAAGTACATATTTATTTCGCGTGGAAGACGCACTCACGCACATGTAGAAAATGAAGCTCATGTTTTTGTTCACTTTCACCATTTGGGTGGCAGATGCAGAGCTAAAACCCCGTCAAGGTAAGGCAGACACTACTGATGCTTCTTCTGTCCTGATCAAACTTGTAGCTGTTTCAAAAAAGAAGGAAAAGTCTGAGATTATATTCTGATGGGATGTGGTGTTTTACAACCAGCCCGACTCAGCCCCACTGTGCAGTTTGAGAACTTGTACCGCTCCTAATGGGCTGTAAGCCGCGGGGTTTGGTGGTGCCGCGCTGTGACAGAGCTCATCAAAAAAAAAGTTGTTTCATGACTTTTTTTTTTTATTTGTCTTGATGTGTGTAGGCTACAGTGGGCAAGCAGCAGTGGCATTCTCCAGTTTGCCTTGTTTTCTTTGGCCCACGTTTCTGGGAGTTGCTGTTTTTCTCCTCTGTCGCGAAGACAAATCAGTTTAATCATTTCCACATTAGTTCACATGGAAATGCCTTTTTGCTTTGCCTTGCGGTTTCATCTGCGCCATATGCGTTTCTCAATGGCTCATCCCTCTCATTTTTGACACCCAGCGTCCGGGGTGTTATGTACTTTCAAAGACAAGACATACAGCCCGGGAGACAGCTGGCATCCCTATCTGGAGCCCTTCGGCTTTATGTTCTGTATGCGCTGCGTCTGCACCGAGGTACCTTATGTGATTTTTTTTCCTCCTCCAAACTCTCCACATCAAATATTCAACACTAACATTGCTCCACAGTATTCAGATCCACTCTGAGCTGCTGACAAAGTTTGAAATTGACATTAGGGCCTGCAGGCTGTCATAGTGGGTGGGATTTAAAGGTAGCCCCTGCTTGTAAACAGTGTAATATTGCTCTCTTTCTTAGACAGGCCATGTGAAATGTAACACTATCAGGTGTCCTGCTCTGCCGTGTGAAAACCCAGTGACTGACCCTCAGCAGTGCTGCCCACGATGCACAGGTACCCTTTTTTTTCCTGCATGAAAGAAACCCTCCGCTCTTTATCAGCTGCGAACATGCCCTGCTCTTGTTGGGACTTCAAAGCACATCTCTCCCTGCCTGGTGTGTGTGTGTGCCTTCCTCAGATGAACCCAGGATTCCTGCAGGGCTGAGAGCCTCAGTGAAGTCCTGCAGGTATAATGGAAGTATTTACCAGCCGGGGGAGACCTTCACGAAGCATGACCTCTTCCCTTCCAGACACGCCAACCAGTGTGTTATGTGCACGTGCTCTGTAAGTCACCTCTACTGTGCTTGTCATACTTTATTGATCCGGTGAGAGCAGTTCATCCGCAGTGTGAATATGAACTGTGGGCGTATCAGTGAAGACTTTTTTGAGGCATTACAGCACCCTGAGATGAGGTCATGTCCTCCGGCTGCCTCAAACTGGAGAATATAAACACTTTTCAAGAGAGGTGCAGAGTGTGGAATAAATGCAAACCAATAGGATACACATAAAAAAGGAGAACATGTAATAAAAATAATCAAAAACCTCTCCGTGACAGAAATGACACACGATTTTACCAGGCTATGAGGTTCTCAAGAAGGGATCCTGATCACCTCAATCTCAGGCCGAGACCCTGGAGCAGCCACTGTTTCTGAGAAGTTGAAGCTTAATAAATCTGACGTTAATAGATCTGACATGTAGCGTGGAGCCAAACGTAGCAAAGACAATATCCTACATAATTATTCAGAGAGCATGCAACGGTTTTAATTTACAATAACACCGTTTCATTGCTTAATATTTTATAAATTCCTCTTAAATTTTGTCTGTGACCTTTTGTAAAAAAATAATTTGCAGCAATAAAAGTATGTTTTTGTACTTCTACCCCAAGCTTACATCAATTTGTATGGGGCTTTCAGCTTTTGATTACCATAGATACACAATAAACAAAATGCTTTGAACTGAATGTCATACTGGGAGATTTTTTTTAATGGTGATTAAACGTCAATATAATATCTTTTTTTTTTGGTGTTCAGCACATTTGATAGTCTCAAAACTAACACCACAAGACTCAGCTGAAACATGTAACATAATTACAGAAATGATCATATATCATACTTGGACAGGCAGTAGCCACATTTTATATCATTTATTTCACTTATGTATGAAACAGTACAAGAATGCTGATCAATCTTAATGTTGCACGACATGACAGAGCCTCATAAAAGATTTCTGTTAAGTAGATAAAAATATAGAAATAACCAGTCTTTTTTTTTTCAAACATAAAGCCATTTTCTGTGGTCAAATGCATAATCTAAATCATTATCTTAAAATAAAGATAAAGTTTTGTTTATTATGACAAAACACCCTGTTTCAAACATGATGTGGGACTGTAACCAGTTGTGTGAACTTGAGCATTACAATGAAAATTAAAATCCTAAACAGAAATATATCCAGGGCAGGGTAGTTTTAAAGTGAGAGAAAGTGATAGAAACCATGGAAAATGCATTTTCTTGTAATTTTAGCAATTGCTACAGATTTTTTCAGAATATCATTTTTTTAAAGGTTCTCTTTCAGATTATGGATCTGATAGGGTGGTACTATGAACTTCTCTGAAAGAGTTATACACCCCCTTACTGGGCTAAATAGCCCTGCTTCAAATAATTTGGCTGTGAAAATAAAGAGGCAAATCTGAAGAATAATGACAAGTGGATACATACTTAAACTTTAATAATGGAGGGTCCATCTGGCCAGTTGGGGTTATATTGCACAGGAACCTGGAGGAGACACACTGAGACTCATTTATTTAGCATGTGTTCACAAGGAATAAGCAAAAAAATGTTGGGAAAATAACTAACTAACTAAGACTGACTCTGTGACTGACCAATCGATATTCATAAAGCTGTTCATTCAACCAATCATACCATGACATGAATAGGCTAGATTCATTCAAATTTGTGTTTCGCATTACTGTGAATAACTTAACTCAAAAAGGGCTTCTTTTTGGTGCCACTGCCTTGATGGATATTGCATGAAATTTGATTTAATGCTCCCAAACAGAGATCTGAATGAGTGCACCAAAGTTCATCATGACTGAACAAGCCTTTATGCAATAAAGGCCACTAGCTATCTGTCAAGCCGTCCGTGTTGAATGAAGGAGTTATTTGCTTGTTTGTTAGTTTATTCATGCATCCGTTCATTCATGTAGTCTCCGTGGCAGATGGTAGAGCAGAGGCGGTTACATAAAGGATCTCCCAGAGCTTACGATCAATTAATCAGCACCTCGTGTCGACGTGTCTGACAGATAATGATGCCTGATCAACACACGATAAAATGCAAGACATTATATAAGGCCACGGCAAGCGAGAGGTTAACTTTTTTGAGATGTTAAGATTTTCCAGATTCCAAGGAGACTGCAGGAGAAATTATTCCTACCTAAATTATTGCTATCAAAAAGGCCAAAATACTGTTTCTTCATTATTCTGGTATCTCTCAGAGAGTGGCAGCTAGTTTGACCTGCACTATACAGAATGTCATTCATATTGCACCAGCGGGAATACTCAGATTAATATTTCTTGCCGTGCTTAAGATACAGATTTCTCTAATCTTGAGTAGCCCGTAAAAATGCCTGGAGACGTCTCCGGATGTTTTTGCTGATATGTCTCAAAAGCATCTTGACACTGACAGATATGCAAAGGCACTGGGATGGTTGGGTGTGTTGTTAGGACGTATTCTCTCACTGTTGCAAGGTCAAACATCTGATTTAAATGTCTAAACAGGACTAGAGAGGTCTGACTGCAGCCTCAGAGTCTCTCAGCTTTGCCTACCTGAGGCTCTGCTGGGACCCGAGGAAGAAAAATGGGAAAGCAGAGCAGCATATCCCTGCCAAATTTAAATACGATCACATTTTCCCTGCTTTTCTCTCTTGCAGAATGGAAACATCTTCTGTGCTCTGAAAACATGCCAACCACTTACCTGCTCCTCTCCAGTCTCAGTTCCAGATACCTGCTGTCTGGTGTGCAAAGGTTATTAAACTTCTTGTTTCCCCACCCTTGAATAAGGGATCTCATGCTCACAAACCACTGAAAAAGGCCTAATATGGAAGCGCAAATGTCAGTCATCTCCTCTGCTTGCCAAACAATGTCATAAATTATTTATTCTCTCTTTGTTTTTTTCTTTGTTTCTTTGTTATTGTCTCTTTCTTTCTTTCTTTCTTTCTTTCTTTCTTTCTTTCTTTCTTTTTTCTTTCTTTTTTCTTTCTTTCTTTTTGAATGTCAGTCTCTTGGTGCCTAGGGGCGACATGTTAATAACACTGATGTTGTTTGGCAGAACATAGCAATAACTTGTTCATACATGAGATTTACAACTGATGAGGTTTATTCTATGTAGGACATTCAAATATACAATTTCATTTGTCTAAACCTATTTAAATTACTGCATCCCACACAGCTAGTAGTGAATATTCTTTACTTTTCAGGGAGGAAATTAAATATATAGGAAGTTATTCTTAATAATAAATGCTGAATTTTTCAAGTTAAATGATGCAGAATGTTTAATGGATCATAATTCATAGTCTTGCAGATTTTGATCTTTAATAGTCTAGGTTGCTTTATTAAAGCCTAAGTAGTCCCTTTTTTCCTTAAAGGAACAGTTCATCAAAAGATGAAAATTCACTCAGTGAAATTTGTATATCCACAAAACACACAGCAACTTTGCTGTCACTGCTCCATATCAGCCAAATAAACTAAAGTGATTGGGAACCAGTACTTTGGAGATCCAAAAAGAGTTTAAAATGACCATGAGATTACTCCAAATTACTCCAGACAGACATTTTGGAGCTCAAAAGAAATAGCTCCTGGTGATTTTAGTCCTTTTGCATAAGGTTGATGCACAACAGCACGAGAAAACCTGCTGTGGTTTACTTGGATACACAGATTTCCCTGTTCTTTACACTGACATGACAGGTGTGTAGGTAATGGCTGGATTTTCATCTTTGGGTGAACCGTTCCCTTCATGGGCTGGACTGGCTTTGTTTTCCTCGACATGTGGCTGCAGTCAAACAGGAATGATAATTTTTCTGGGATTTAAAATGTAAGTATAGTCAAACTGCCATGTTTCCCATTCCAGGTACATGAGCCTCATGAATAAATTTGGTCTTTTTTACTTTCTTAGATCACGGCACCAGTGGATCCTCATCCACTGAGGATGGAAACCAGCAGCTGAACCGAGGCGTTGTATGTCTCTCTGCATTTGTTATATATTTGACATACAGTGGAAATTCCTTTAGCTGAAACGTTTGGCTCTATTTGAAGTATTTATTTCAAAATATAGCGGAGGTCAGCTGGGTCCTGCAGGACTTTGGTTCAAGTCCCATATTGGCAAGCAAGCAAGACAATGGCTTTGTCTCAGTGACTACACTTGTGGTCTTGAGCTCACATTCACACGCAGCCGAGTAAATGTGGAAGACATTCCCATGTCTGAAAATGTCCAAATACAGTCCACTTAATCCATGCTTAAAAACCATTACCTTAATACTGTTGCCGAGGGGCATTTAGGGCTTAGTGTATCTCACGATTAAATTTCTGCAGCCTCTTTTATTGAGGAACATACCCAGTATAAATTAGGCAAGTTACATTTTATTATTTGCTTATTTATTAATGTATTTACTCATTTTGGCACACCATGTTGTTTTAATGTTTGCATTGCTAATTCGGCCTCTTTATGTCATTCTTTGGTCATAAACACTGGTTTATTTATTTATTTTTTTTTTTACTTTTGCCAAGTGTGTGACATCTGCTTACAAAATCTCCACACACTTGCAGTCTTCACGGCAACATATACATTTTGGCCAGTTTGCAGAAACACACAATGCAAGTGGCCGTTTACAAAGACAGCAAGTGTTGGCATTGGGACCATGCCAGTGAATGGCCCTGAACTTTGACCTTTGAGTGGAGAGGGAGAACAGAATGATAATTTCCTTTTGAGCATCAGTGACATAGGTTCAACCCATCATCATATTGTTGAGATTTATCCTGAATCACCCATCCATTCTTAGATTACTGCGATCATTTAAAGAGGAAAACTCCCAAGTGTCATTCATTAGCCATAATGAGCTTTGTTTTTCTATTTATTGTGATATTGCACCTGCTGTAGCAATGTAATTTCTATATATATCAATCTACAAATCTATAAATCATTCTAATAATCTATAAATCACTATAGTTCATCAGTAAACATGAGGATTCTTTGACTGTTGCTTGTAAGGGAAGCAAATAAAACCAATTGTCAAATAGATGACATATAACTGTGTTTAACTGTGTCTGTGATTACACAAGAGGCACTCCGTCGACCAGTGTGCTGGAGAGCAGCTCAGGGTGCGTCCTGACCCTGCTGGACCATCCCGAGTCAGGACGACTCCCCGGGGCCTGAGCCTCAGCAAGCTGAACCTGAAAGGGGCCGCTGAGACCACCGTGAAGATCCTGCTGCAGAGGAAACACCAAAGAGGTGAGACTTTCAAAGTAGCATGTGGGAGGATGTTCCCAGGTGCACTGCCGCTGAAAGATCCTCTTTGACATTATGAACATATTCCATACAATTTTGTGGTTTTTGTGGTTGTCGCCATGCGTAACGCTCAAGATGCTTTTCATTTTTCAGCATGTTTGTACAATGGCAAGACCTACTCTCACGGAGACATGTGGCATCCAGTGCTGGGGAAGGTCCTGGAATGCATCTTGTGCACCTGTACCGATGGCCTCCAGGACTGCAAACGCATCACGTGTCCCAGCCAGTACCCATGCCAGCATCCCATGAAGCCAGTGGGCAAGTGCTGCAAGACTTGTCCAGGTAGCCAAACGCAGTTCATAACTTAATACACAGTTAAAACTAACAGTGTTTTCTGCCTGCATGCATCATCCACACAACTAAGCTGTTTTTCTTGCCTCTAGAGATTAAAGCTGAAAGCAACCAGACCCAGTGTTACCTCGGATATAAAAACCTCTTGGTGTATAAAGTAGAATCATCGTTGAAAGTGGACACACCCGACACGGTTAGGATAATTGCTGTTGAAAGACAAAGCACCGCTGAGGTTGAAGTGCAAGTCTGGAAGACTTCAGAAGGTACTGTAACTACTGATGGCAAATATCAAAGGAATAATCAACATTTTGTGGGAAAAAATGCCCTTTTTCCAAGTTACATCATTATAATTGACAATTTCAGAGTTTCTGTAAGGTTTATTTTTTCACTTTGATGGTGCTAGGCTAATGACTCCCATAGACTTTAAGTGTTTATGCTAAGCTAACATGAAATGCTACCCATTGAGCTGAACCAGAGGTGAAAATGGTATCGGACATCTTGTCTCAGTCTTGGTAAGCTGGGAAAAGGGTATTTTCCCCAAAATGTTGGGGTATTCCTTTAAATGCATGTGAATCACAGATCTATCATTCTTGTTTTGAATATTGCAGCGTGGCCATAAAGCCCTCATATGATGTCTTCATGTGTGTAGGTGTTTTGCAGCTGATGGAAATTGGGGATGTGCAAAGAAAAGATATTATGGACCATCCAGAAAATTATACAGTACTGACAACAGTTGATGAAGGTTTGTTGTTTTGAATATTTTCTTACAACTATCATTTATATTTAAGTTTATCTATAATGTTTATATTTCACAAATAATCAGTAACTGTGGTAATTCCACTTGAATTAATGTGATATGTTTTGATAAAAAAAACTATTTCGTTATGATATGATTGAATATCATTTAGTTTTATTTTCAGGTCACATTTATTTAAGACTTATGGTTTTTTGCTCTATGACGCTAATTTAATATTTTTCATTTTGCAGATATTTGGAGAAAATTTAAAGAGGAGGGAGAGAATCTGAGGGAAGTTTCTCAGACTACGATTTGCGAAGATGGCATACGGGAGATAGTGAATTTCTTAAATCCCAAGCACATGGAAGGCCTGTGTTCACCTTAATTTTTTTTCTTAATGTGACAATCTTTATATCAGCATTACAAATACATGAATGACATACCTATTTCATTAAGCAGAAAGCAGAGCATACTGTATTTGTAGGAGGAGCTTTACATTTTGATGTCCTGCATAATTCTTACCATACAAGTAGAATTGCTTATTCATAACATTGTTGTTGATTAGCTACCTAAGGAAATGAGCAAGGTATGTTGATGACACAAAGTTAACGTGCTGAACCAGTGGAGCAATACCTTTCCACTTGTTTTCAGTCTCACTTTATTTTTTTGGACCTTCATTTTACTGAATCCATCCATGTGCATCATGTTTTAATTGTTATTTGTATTTTTTTGGTAATTAGTTATGTTTTAATGTTACAGTCATGCTAAATATTTAGGTAACTGCACCATTTCTTGACGCAAACATGAGTTGATTGAGGGGATTTCAGCTCACGCTCGAAACAAAATCCAGCAAAAGTGAATGTGCACCGTAGACATCACGGCTTACAGCTGGAGATGTTTCCAACATCCAGTTAGTTGCTTGGTAACCATCAGATAAACATCAAGTTAGATTACTCTCCAGTACCATGACAGTAACAAATGTCTCTACTGTCTATTATCTCTGTCTTGACAAACGAGAAAATGAAGAAAATGAGACCAGAACAATGCAATGATTACAAACAGCCAGCAGCCACCATCACTGGTTGATGGCTGCACTCTGTGATTTTGATTCTGTGTGCAGCAAGCTCTAGCTGACCTGAGGCCTTTACTCTCTTAGATAATCACTGTCCAGATTTTATTGATTGTGTGAGAAAATTTTGAAGTCAGTATTTCTTAAATTAACTGTGTAAAAAAATTCTCTCCCTTATATGATTTATGATGAGGCCAGGTCCAGCGCTGGACTAAGACCAGTACATTTATTTGATGAAGGGGGCATTTCTTTGCCTTTGCTTTTACTAACTGAAAATACTTAATTTAAAAAAAAAATATGCATTGCTTGTATTGGGGAACAAAATGTAGATTTTCATTATATCATTTTAACAAACATGTCTATGCAGGGCAATGAGCCCGGTAAATGCTACTGTCTAGAATATAATGGATTTTTCAAGGATATTATATGGTCATCAACATATTTATTGTAAATACAAACCGAGGTTTTGTCACATAATTTAAAGCATTGTACTGGTACTTGTATGATTTTTATGTATATACCTCTGAGTCTGTAAAATCTTTGTTTTGCATGAAGAAGCATTGCATTGGATGTTATCTGCTGCAGCCGCCACGGTAGATTTGAAAAAAAGTCCTAACTTTGTATTTGAGCCAGATGACAAAAATTAGATCCACTGTAGTTATTTGGACATAATCACAGGATTTGGTTCATTATCATATCCTAATGTTTTACAGTTCAGTTCTTGTTTCAAGCTGGTCAAATGTGATTTAACTGAAATATGCATAAATGAACTCTGTACCTCTGCTCACAAGTTTACACATAAAGTTTTACCAGTGTTTTACATCGGAAATGCATATTGTTTATTGTTTTAGCTTGCATTGTTTTTTTAAACTGCTTTTCATGTTTCCACTGGTTGCATAGTTCTCGATAACATAATTTGCTGAGCTATGAGCGTCGCTAGAATAGCCCAAGTGTGAAATTTGAGTCAGGCTTGAAGTGTGGATAAATCTGTAGCTTGGAGCTCCTGGCCGTTTTTGAACTTTTTCATAGAAGGTTTTGCTGATTCATCCGTGCCTGAAATTTGTGGTCTGCATGCTGGTCGCTGCAGAACTAGAAGGCAGTGGATATTTCGACTTGTCCTAATGCTGGATGCCTGAAGGCTTCCATTAAAAAGAACTCCGGAAGGGGGGATAAACTGTGTTCCCACTGGAGATGAAATGTTATTATAAGAGGGAAACAAATCAAAAGCAGAAGGTGGTAACTGCCCCAACACGCACACACACACACACACACACAAACACTGCCATCCCAAAACATTGCAACCGCACAATATATATACAATTAGCTGTACTCATTTTAAAGCATCACTACATCATTGTCAGATTAGTTGTCATGTCTCAGACAATACTCAAAATAATTTGAAGCCTTCATCTCATGCCAGTGCAATTGTGCTAGTTTTTCTCAAAGGGGCAGTATACACGATTTTTACCACCTTATAGCACCATAACATATCCACATGCTATGGAAAGGTTTAATGACAATTACCTTGCCAGGTGCTTTCAGAATTCACTTCCCAGCCTATATTCTTGGAACAAAATCCCACTTCCTATTGGTGTTGGTTTCTCCAGATTTTCAGTTCCTCGATGATGGAGCACGGTGCTACAAGTTAGCAACTTGTACTACAAAGCATTGCAGTTATGAAGATTTTAAAAAAGTCTTGTTCTCTGACATACAGTCAAGACAGAGCATTATTACTATTACTGCATATTTGCATCATGATACATTACATCCTCAGTACGTGCTTCTGTTGGATCTTTGCACAAATTAGTTAGCTTGCTTGACTGTGTTATTAAAATGTAGGGTACAGGGGGGTTGAGGGTTCACGTTGTATCAAAGACTTTGGGTAATTCCTTATGGTCACTGATAGAGTTTGAGGAAGGTTGCAGATTATTTAATGCTGCTATACAACATTTACCACAAACCTCACTGCCTCCTGTTGTAAGCAGGATGATGCAACATATACCGTCCTTGCTGGTGTCGCTGTCTGTCTGCAAAGAAAAACAAGAAAAAGGGTAAGACCTGTTAACAGCCTTCGACTTTGTTCCACCATCTGCTGTTTCAAGAAACTCTGGAAGCTTTAGTTTTGGTTTACTAGGTAGAACAGCACCTGTTTCCTGATCTGTGCTGTAATGCAATTCCCCTTTGTGTTGCAAAACAACTGACCGAGTGACACATTACCTAAACTACAGGGACATGAAGCAGGAGTCTCACTAAAATCCACATTTGGTATAGAGCCATGGGTTGCCAAGGGGAAGGATCTGACCGTTCTGGATTCGTACAGGCTGAACAGCAGTTCAGTGTACCCACTGCTCTTTGAGACTCTGGAAGCAGTCATGGAGAAAGTAGCACCAGGGGACTTCATAGCTCTAGCTGGAGACTTCCAACACTCATGAGCGACAACAGAGGAACTTGAAGGAAGCTGATTGAGAGGAAGAGTTCACCCAATCTGAACCTAGACAGTGTTTTTTTGTTGTTGTTGTTGTTGAAGCCATCGTTGTTTGTAAGGGGCACCATGTTGCTGAAGAAGGAAGTTCAGGGTTTGGTTAGCCCAGTGGACTTCAGACTCAGCAGAGAAGTACTGGCCGGCCAGAGGAGCTGCAGCTTTGATCTGGGGATACCATGATGAAGGACGTTAGGGTTAAATGATTAAGGAGAGATAGGCCCTGCCTATCTCTCCTTAATCATTTGGCTGTTCTCAGCCAGGATGGGGGAGTGTTGATCTCAGCTGAAGAACACTTTAAGGAGCTTCTAAGCCCAAAAGAAACCCCTTCTTTGGAGGAGGTGGGGCTGGAGGTTGTTACCAATTTCTCTGGCAGTCATCATTGAGGTGTTACCAGGAGTGGATAAGATCTGCCCTGAAATGCTGAAGGCTCTGGAAGCTGTTAGGTTGTCATGGCTGATATGTCTCTAGGGTAATGTCCCCATGGAGTGACAGGAGGGGATGGTGGTTCCCATCTTTAAAAAGGGCAACTGGAGAGAGCACTCCTATTATCAGGTATCACAGTCCTCAGCCTTTGTGGGAAAGTTTATTCAATGGTACTGGAAAAGAGACTGGTCATCAAAGTTTAGATTCAGGAGGAATAATATACAATCTATTCTATAATTATTGTGCAGTGTGTTCATATTCATGGTGCAGTCATGGACTGGAGAGTATCCAATATTATGACCTCAGGATTTTATTTCTGCTTTTTGCAGATGATGCGGTCCTGTTGGTTTCAGTTGTGACCTTCAGCATGCATGGGGATGGTTTGCAGTCGACTGTGAAGCAGTTTGGATGAAGATCAGCACCTCCAAGTCTGAGGCCATGGTGTTCTGTAGGAAAAAGTGGTTTGCCCCATCTGAGTTGGAGTTCAAATGTTTTGAGGGAATTCATGAACAAGAGTAAAATGGAGCAGGATATTGACAGATGGATTGGCGCAGAGGCCACAGTTATGCAGTTGTTGCACTGGACTATTGTGGTGAAGAGGGAACTTAGGGCAAAGCTCTCAGTTTACTGCTTAGTTTGGGTTCCAACTCTCGTCTATGATCATGAGTTTTGAGTAGTGACTGAAAGAATGAGATTGCAAATACAAGCAGCTGAAATGAGCTTCCCTCTGGCTGGGCTCACTGTTAGGGATGGGGTCAGGTGCTCAGACATCCCAGAGGAGATTGGAGGTGAAAGTGGAGCTGCTGCTCCTCTGCCTTGAAAGGAGCCAGTTGAGGTGGTTCAGGCATGTAATTAGGATTCCTGCTGGGTGCCTCCTTGTGGAGGTGTTCCGGCCATGAACCTGGGGCAGATCCAGAACATGGTGGTGGGGGTGGGGGGCTACATATCACAGCTAGCCTGGGAATGCCTTGGTGTTCCCCAAGAGGAGCTGGTGGGTGTGGCCAGGGTAAAGGACATCTGAGATGCACTTATCAGCCTGATATCACTGCAACTCAGTTCCACAATAGCAGTGAGCTAGTACATTATTGTTACTTAAAGAACAAAAATAGTAACTGATTTTTTTCAATACCCCAAGAGTTCATTTGTTGAGAAAGGTAAGATAGATATGTCCACAAAAAAAATTCGAATAGAGAAATGCATAGTGTTGCATTAAATTTTTTTCCTTGATAATAGTACCTCTTTTTGGCTGGCTTAGGTTCTATTGAACAAGAACTAGAGACGCCCTTCTCTCTCAAGATTGTGTGTCAGGATTTCATAGAAAACTGGAAGGTTTAAGTTTGAAGGGAAATGCAAAAACCAATACTAACTCAACTTCTACACTGTAGTTTGCCAATGAAAACCTACTGAGTACATATTTAAAATGTCCGAACAACCAAATAGAGACAGAGGTATTTGGGCATGGCCGTGTGATTATTTTCTCTGAATACCTATTTTGGTCAGCCAAAGCCCCATTTGTCTCCAGTTCCATGTTTTGACTTTATGTAGTAGGGAAGTATCTGGTGTTAACGTTCGAAGAACACCTGTATTTCCAAAACACTGACCAAAGGATGAAAATCAGGTAATACTGATATTATTAAGTACAAACTACCAGAAGCAAACTGAAACTTAGAAATGACACTACCAAAGACACTTTCTGCTGCCTGGTTTTGAAAATAATGTAGTCCCCCAAAACCCATGTGAGCAGTCTGTCAAAGCCGCTACAGTCTTTTACTCAGCAGCACTGTGAAGGGTCTGTCTACAGGCGTGTTTGATCAACAGGTGTCAAATAATCGCTGTCGTTCCCATGACACAGTCAGTGTGCAGCTATAGACTGGGTAGGCAGCTCAGAATAATGCTGCTTCCCTTCTCTGTGAACTCCCGATGTGTACTCTCTCTCCCCTCCCCTGTCTACAATGACTCATTGTGTTTCTATCACACATTGCGCCAGACAGCTCTGTCCATCTCTCACTAAACGCATGAAACAATATTTTGAAACAGACGCGCTTCACTTGTATGCCTTCATTATTCCAACAATAAGGCTGTCATATTTTTACGTAGGCTGTTGGATCTGACAGTTTACATCAGTCTTTCCCTTAGCTGCTCAGAGAAGCTGTCCCAGTCAAAAGGGCGAAAAAGGGTGTTCCACTTAATTGCTTCCAGTGTAAATCATTAATTAACATTTTTATGTTTTCATTTTCCCATGCAGATCACTAGTGGATGACTATTACTGCACATTTCATTTTCATGAGTGCCATTGCTGTCTTGTCCATTACTGCGATGTAATTGTGTACTTTGGCTCAACTACCAGAAACTTATACATAGTGCTTAAACATTGTAAGTTTAGACATCTTTGTCTCAAAATATCTCTCAGGTTTGATTGAAAATTTATGGCCATTATTTATTATTTTTCCATTTTTGTGGAAGTTTACAACTGTCTTAGTGGGCAATTCTGCTATGCATGCCTAGTCTTGGCTCTGGCAATTGTAACAGCTGGGGGCAGTCAGTAGGTATAAATCATGTAGCAGGTCAGCTTTCTTTGTATGTGTACTCCACCCTGCTGCCCATGTAGCCCAAATTCTATGAGAAGTGAAGAAAATGTGAGACTCAGGGTCAGGACTCAGGCCAGGATTGTTGGCATTTCTGCACCGCTTATTATGATGACATTAACAAATCTCTGTCTCTGAGCAAAGCCACGGCTTTCACTTTTTATGAAACTTCCTCTGTGAGAACATTTCAGAGCGTGCATGCCTGTTGCAAAATAGACAGGAGTTTGAAACGGTCAGATCTAAGTTTTAATCCATATTTTATTACATATCCCAATTTTTTTCATACTTTGGCAACAAAGAATGCAATGTTGTAAACTACAGTAGATCAGGTGAGCTTATTCTAAAGGATATTAAAGAAAATATCCTCTCATGTGCTATGCAGCAAGCAGTTCCTCTCAGATACAGTGTTTGTGAGGAACTGAAGCATTGCAAATCAATCAGGCAGTCTTTTGATTCAAAGGGAGCCAAACTGTGTTAAGTTAATTAAGTCTGATAGATGTGTTTGCTTTCATAGCTGGTTAAGGTGCTCAGGAGAACCCCTGAGTTTATACTTCATCAAAATACTTCCGAAATCTATTAAGGGCACTGTTTTTTACACCCTTACCCTCTCATTAATTAAGTTGGCCCTGATCATTTTAGCTGATGATTGGAGTCTTGCCAAGGAAATACGGACAATACTGGGATACATGTCATAAACACTTTGGTCTTCAGAGCCTGTTTCCTGAGCCCCTCAGCTTGAAGGTCAACATTTTCAATACAAGCTTAAAGTGAACGTAAACTATAAGAGATAGACCACAACTTGACAGTGAGATCTTTTGTTTGGGGGAATAAAGAAAACAGACAACAACTTTGCAGTTATGATCTCCAATTAATGATGGCCTCTATTCAGATGACAGCCAGCGTATTCAAACCCTTCCCAAGATTACATGATAAGTGTGTTACAGTTCAATTGTGCATCAAAAGAAATAATGAATAGGTCCAGTCTGCAGTGAACTCATTTGGCACATTGAGTAATGAGGAGTGTTGATGAACTATTCAGGCCTATTCTCTCGGAGCCAAACTTGGTGTCTGAGTCTCCACAGGGTTATTCCCAAAGCTTAACTGTTGGCCCTCAATTTGAGAGTCAAACAAACCTTACCCAAACATTTCTCAGGCTTGATTGCCATGATTAATGTTCCAGATGTCGGACTATAACACTTTCAAACATACTGGAAAAAAAACATGTACATATATAAATAAAGATCCTGCCTAAGATATAGACCACTGAAGCTGTGCAAAGGTCTGACGGCATTCCCCACCGCGTCTTTGTTATCTTTTCTTTTGGACGCAGTGTTCCCCTCTCCTGCCAGATTCTGTTATATCACCAAGAGCATGGATGGAAAATGTGTTTTCAGTTATTAACGCACCTCATCAATTTTCATGGTAAGAACAAAAGACGTTACAAAATCAAATCACAGCCGAGTGTTTATGTTTGTTTGTTTGTTTACTCTGTGTTGATGTTAATTTGAGGGGGAGTCCAACAAAAATACAATGAAAAGAAAAAGAGACGTGAAATTTAACCGGCTGCATTGTTGCACCCAAAATGGTCAAATCGAGTCGTTTTCCTTTATTACAATGCCGCTTTTGAAATGTTTTAATATTTATAGGGGAGAAATTATAAACACATGTGGACCGTGAAATGGTTCCATGAAGTCTTAAGGTGAAATGTGTCATTTGTAAAGCGTTTTAACGTGCATGGCCTCGTCTTAAGAGTGAACCATCAGTGTTACTGTGGTGATGTCAGTAAAGTACAGTCCAGAAGTTGCATTTCGTAAAACAGCTGCCAGAGAAAAACGGTCAAAACAGTGAAGTAACTATAATTCATATAATAATTCATATAATATAAATTAAAATGGATTCACTGCTGCAGAGTGCTGTTTGAGTTGAGTCTTTGGAGAAATAGAGCATATAATTATTGACATTTCAAACACTCCACATTTAAATAAAAAAATTATTATTCAGGGTAAAGGCAAACTTGGTGTCAGTTTTATGAGGCTGTAACAACAACCTGTGACTCTTTGTCAGTCTAAAGAACAGATACTCATTAGTGTAGCACTGACCTTTTATGTCATAATATTATTCTTTATTTTATGATATTAATTATAACTTGCAGTAATACAGATGAGCAGCTTCGTCATTTAGTTACATAGGAAAAATGCAAATAAAGAAGGATGTAGGATTAAAAAAAAGATGAGAAATCTAGCATAATGAGGAAGAAGAGGAGGAAGAAAACTGTATAGTAAATAAGAGTTTGCAAAAGTTGGTTATGGAAATGTACGCAGGTCATGAATCTCAAAGCCACATCAGAAATTCAGGC
>OMLB01035084.1:0-15685 GCA_900302555.1 Myripristis jacobus | reverse complement strand
TGTTTCAGGTTATGAGCCGCAGTTTGGAAACCAGCAACCAGGAACAGAAAACCAATAACAAGGACAGATTTTTTCCCCCCACATTTTTTTAAATATATACAAATATTTTATAGTTTTTATTTGTCTACATTTATTTATATTTATATGTATTTTATTTCACTTTTCATGTGATGGTAAGTAATATTCATTTGGACAAAATATGAATGCTTTTAAATTTTATTTTATTTTTATGAGTTTGCTTACACTGTAAACCAAGTGGTTTCCCTAATTCCTACTGACTGCAATTGTTAACAAAATGGTAAGTAATTAAAAGTAAATATTGCCAGAAATGTTTTTGTTTTTGTTTTGTTTTTTTTAAATAATTTGCTCTTACACATTTTAAGTCTGCAGTATGTACAGCAGCCTTTTGGGTTTCTTATTAAGAAGGAAAATGGCAACAAGACAAGACAAGTGTTATAAGAGAGTCTTGCATTTCAGGTAACTCTGCGTTACCTCTCTGGTGAAAACCTGTCGGTCCAGACCAGATCATACTGGTAATACAACAACAAAGCATAACACACATATACACAGACATGCACGTCCTCTAGGCCACATGTACACAATGAATTTTTATTGTCAGTGTTACATGCTGTGTATGATATTTGTCAGGTTATCATTGTTTATCCAGATGAAGGGACTTACTTGTTAAGTCGTTTGGCCCCTCAGTCCAGCCAGTGTATTTCTCTTTTGCCAGTTTATCCTGTTGGTTGTGCAGAGGAATGTTTGGAAAGCCTGGTGCAAAGTGCTGCTTGTAGGCCTGACTCGACTCTCGGGGCTCTCGCCCTGCGATCACGGGCCCAGAGCTGCACAGGTGATCCCTGTCACAGCTATAACTTAACCCTCATCATCTGCCTTTGAGGAGAAAAGTTACAGTCCCATTACTGACTGGAACCTCGCAGAGTGTGACACATTGTATTTTTCAGGCTCCCTAAAGAGCTCTGTATAGCCACTGCCAGCTGGGAATGTAACAGTGGAAAATGAATGCCTACAATACATTACACAATTCAACCCCCCCCTTCCTTTTTTTTTTTTTTTACTTCAGATTTAAATTCAATATAAAAACATGCTGCCTCAAGCAACTACATAGCTGTGCTCGGCTTTGCATTCCTGTGACAGTCAGTCTGACTGCTTGAAAATTAGCTTGCCATCCAAAAATTTCTGGAACTAATATCTAAAACATTTCACAGACTCAAAAACATTTCACAAGTCGGCTGAAATCAAATTCATGCCAGCACTTTTCGCTGGCTGGAGAAATAAATCCAGTATGTCACTGACTCTCCTCCCTTGGAAAACAATCAGTTATCAACAGCGCAGCAACAAATCCTCTAAAGGGGCTTTAGCTTTTGAGTTACACCCAGTTATACTTAGAATACCTCAATAAAACGCTTGTGTAAAAATATATTCCCCAGAATTTTACTCCAAAGCTGAAGAGCTTTAAAACAACACGGGTTTTATAACATTCAATCCATCCGATTCAGCACCATCAGTTTTTGGCAGCTGGGGCATTCCCTGTTGGTCTTTTTTTTTTTTTTTTTGAGAATAGCTTGGCACACATATTTCTGCAGCCTTGTGACTATTTGAGCTGACTACATCTGCTCCTGATCAAAGCTGGGGATAGTCAGCCCAATAATGTCCTAAGTAAACAAAAAATCATTGATCTCTGGACGTCTTTCATGCTAATGTAATGCACAGTGCATGGGACATGGCCCTTTTCAACTCTGACCTTTAATACCAGTGATCCACCGGGCATTGTGGTCCGGCTCTATAGGGGCCCAAGAGGACGTGGCTGCAACACAGAGGAGCTCCACTGTGTGGGACTAAGCTCCAATGGGCTGGAAAATGGTATTTCTTTAGCAGAGAGTGGCAAATCTGTGCCATTTGGCACAGCCTCCTCATTACCATCAAATATGCCAACAAAGATCAAACGAGCCAAACCAGGACCTGTAAAACACTGAAGACCAGGTGTTAGCCCGCTTAGCAGAGAGACGCCTATTGTTGGATCTCTCAGAATACTGCTATTGTTTTCAATGTTTGAAAGTCTTTAGTGGATCTAAAACAACACATTTCTGACATTGTTGAGTGAGATCACATCTTCATGAAATACAAAATACTTGCACTGTGTTCAGAATTTGAAATTCCTCCTTGATCCCAAGCCAGTAAAGTGGACATGTGCTTCCAGAGATTGGGGGTTTAACTTCTTTAACTCCAGGCTGAAAAAGTGAATTATTTGCACATGCAAGAGGGCTGTGTTTTTTGTTTTGTTTTGTTTTGTTTTGTTTTTCTAATAGAAATGCCCTTGCTCCTTGCTCAAGAGCACATCAGCAGTGTTGGGCATTGTAGATTTTTTAAGAGCCAACCTGTGAAACATCTCCCGTCACTATAAGAGACTGAGCCACTTTATGGTCTGTGCTTGACGTTCAAAGTGATTTGCACCTTGTAGCTTATTTTAATCATTTATTTTTTTTATTTTTACCTTCTACATACACATTCAGAATGCCTCAATGAGAAAGCAGATGGGAGGTCATGCATCTGTAATGTAGTTTATGCATAACAGAAAAGCAATCAGGTTTATTTTGATTACGACCTGTTGGGTAACTTGGCCTATTGAAGCTCTGTATGTGAAGTCCATTAAAGTGAATGTAATGCAAAACATTGGTAAAATAAGCTGCATGTGGTTTGAGTTGTGTTTGCCTTATTGTTTCTTTATTGTAGAGCTTGTAAATAAATAGATCTATTTGAATGACAAAACAAACAAACAAATAATAGACAAACAGATACATAGATACATAGATCAATGAATGAATTAAATAACAAAAACAAAGACTGTTTCACTGCAACTTTTTTAGGAATCGCCAATCAATCAAGATCATAAACTGGTTAACGGCTTTGCAACAGTTTTATGAGGAAAACATTTCCAAAATGTGTAACTGCACCTTCAGATGAAGCACGACTGATACATGGTTGGCTGAAATGTTGAAAACGCAGGCGAAACAGTGTTGTTCAAGTAAGTAAAGGTGTGACTGCATTAATATTAGAATCATATACTTTCCTATAAGTCTCTTGAATGTATCTTGTAGTCTGACAGAAAGGAGTGAAGTATTGTTTAGGCACAAGCCTCAGAAAAGGATCCGGAGTCCAGTTGGGAACGTTCACCGAACAAACGTCTGGTGGAAATGTAAATGTCTGGCAAATGTCTGGCAAGACATGAGAAAAAAATTTGGCGTTTTGACATTTACAACTAATCTGTCCAACAGAGCTCAGAGGACAGATTCAGAGCAACATGCCAGAGGAGAGTGGCAAATGGTCAAAGGCATAAAAGTCAAATATACGTGAGGAAATAAACATCTTAGGCTCAAAGCAATGTGTAGGAATTGTTAAATCGAATTGTGAAAACTCACTACATCTAACAAATACATTTATTAATGAAATTAATGTGGGGGAAAAAGTAATTATCAACCCTTGTGCAGATGCATATTTAAATCCAGTCAGCATTTTCACTCTTTGTTTTTGTATTATAACCTGCTCTAGACCAGCCTTTTTTTTTTTTTTTTTTTTTAAATTCAGACATACACTTAGTAAACATAAATAACAAAAGCCAACATTGAGAAACTCCACTTAGCTTGTTTAATATTAATGAATTCAGGAATAGAAATATATCTACGCACGGCCCCTGTGGATGTAATAATGTGGAATCCCTTGATATATCTTCAAAATACCTATTGATTTATTCCACCTGGGCTGAACGTGCATTCCACATCTGCAAGCTGCTCTGAGGGACAATAATTGAAATCATACGGAGGACAAGACCATGAAATCAAGGAGAAGGAATGAACAAGGCAGGGAAACAGAAACAAAACAATAGAAACAATCAAATGGATTCCACTGGGAGATTACGGGCCAGACTACACATCACAGCTGCCTACATGCAACACGCTTGCTTACGCCCGAGACGCTTGTGGAGAAATGATAACCGGTTTGTTTTTGTTTGTTTTTTTATCAACATGACATCATCGGTCACCGTAAAGCTATCACGGGAGCGCATTCTGCAGTGACGCTGATGAAGAGCTGATGATGAAAAAACTAAATGTAGTCACTGAAACTGGAAATGTGTTGTATATCAGTCTGATATTCATATAAATAAGTGATAATCAAGAAGTAGGTGTGTGTTAAATGGTTTTATGGCATGAAGTGGAGGCCGGGAAGAACCCGGGAAATGCCTTAAAACCATTTAACACACACCTGTTTGTTTATCATCCCGCTTGTACCATGATCATCTACCAAGAATACAAAGAAAAGAGGAGGAAACAATATAAAAAATAATGTTACTATGGTTACAATTAGCGGATGAATTTAGAGCGGTGATTAAACTTGAGCCAAACTACAACGGCCATTTTCTTCTGTTAAAAAAAATGCAAATGAATAAAAGCAACGAGTGTTATATGGTTTGATGATCAACCTGCATCAGTGTTACAGTGATATGACAACAGAGCGAGTGCCAGCCCAGTAGCCATTAAAAACACTCTGTTATGGTTTGGGAAAGGTTTGTCATAATGGTTAAGGTTAGGAAAAGGTCAGGGTTAAGGTTAGGCTATGAAATGTTAGCTAACGTTTGCCAATGTTTGCTTGTAAACATGCTTCTTCAAAATGAATACTGCTATTTACACGCTCGCCGGAGGTTGCAAAACTTTAAAACGTACATATAAAACGTAATAAGCTGCTGTACGAACGCCGCGGGTCGTTTTTTGCCAGAGGATCAGTCTCAAATTTTCTCACAGGTCATTGAGTTACATGACTGACTGGTTTACTTGCTGTAATTTGGGCGTTTCTCATTGCAAAAAAGGTTGTGCAAACTATTGTGGATAATCTGTCCATCAGTTCAGTGTTGTCATAAGGAGCAAGGTCATATTGTAATGCTCTGAAATGAAAAATGAGTCACAGAGCTTGTTGGATGGTTTCATTTTGTAAAGCACAGTCCTGAGGAGAAAATCAGGTCCCTAAAAATGTAGTGAGACTTTGACATGCTCTTAATGGATTTCTATAGCTGCAGACCTGACAGCGCTGAGAGCCGACCTCTACAAGTTAAATATAGTTCAGCTGTAATTAAGCAAAAGGTTGCCACACAACGTGGACCCCGGGAAGAGCACCTGTTGCCTTGGTAACAACTAATGGTGATCCAAATGAACAATGCACTTCAAAACGACTCCTCAATCGCCGCAGTGCACCAGCAGCGGCCGCAACCTGTGCTTCTCACACACAGGTGGCCGAGGGTCGCATCTCAGAGGTTAACATCATCTTCTCAAATACTTTTCACTCAGAGTCATGCCTGGTGCAGATGTATGGTGGTCTGTGGTCTGTCCTCAAACACACAGGAATGCCAACACAAGCCAAGCTTTATGAAAGGATAATAAATACAATGCTGAATTTATCAGACACGTACAAGATCATGTATACTTTCAAATCATTATACAAGCGACCCTGATTTATTGAAATTAAATTGCTGACTGAGTCAAATGAAGTGGGCTGGCATCAAAATCCAGCAGCCAGACGTTTCATGGAGGCTAAACCTCCTATACCAGACTTTTCTTTCAAAGCCATTGACGAGGCCAGTGTGGGAATATTAACTCCCTGGGAAATGCAAGCAGGCATTTTGGACTTACATCCTAAGGAGCTTATAATCCCAAAGGCATGAATGAGGATTTTAACATTACAGTTTTTATAGTTATTAATTTAGCAGGTATTTATACATGTTTTTCAGATTGTATGGGTTATTTTGTAGTTTCCACATCTTGTTGTTAAGCGCTTTTATTTCAAAACTGATGCGTCAGAAGCACCATCTTTTAGAGTTGTCTCATCCATATAAAGAATAAAACTTTTTTTTTTTTTCTCCTTTTGTTCTGTAAAGGCTGTGCAAATCTGGAGAAAGCCTTTGAATGTGTCACTAGGCCTCATGTCATTATTAATCAAAAGCACAGTTGAATATTTTACTTTACAAACGTATTTGCTGTAATCTCACATTGTGCTAAAAAAAATAAAATAAAATAATTAATTAAAAAATCACATGCAACAAATGCGTAAGGGGAAAAGAAAATCAAAGTTCACCACACATGCTTGGTTTGGAGAATTGAGGATGCAGAATCAGTTTTTCAGTTCTGGTATTTTTTTTTTTTGCATCCTAAAGTGACAGGGATAATATGCAGCGTATTTGAGTGTATGAGTTTATGAGATGTGCTTTTGATTCATTCTGTAAATAGCGCTGAGGAAGGCTGAGTGCTAAAACACTTTGTTTAATAAAGCTACAACTTCTCCAGTGAGTCAACTTGTGCTACTAAATTATTTCAAGCCTGTGCTCAGACAGCATCGCAGCAGCTGGTCACAGCAGGGACTCAGTGTCTTGCTCAAGGGCACATCAGCAGGGATCAGATGCTCTCTCTCTCTCTCAGAAGCTGAAACTGATAACCTCCTGTGTCACTATGCCGACCACCCAGTCTAATTTTAATTGAAAAATATGACTGGAATGTGTAAGGACCGAGAAATAAAATATGAGGACAGTTCACTTTGCCCCTCGCCCAGCCGAGCCCCTGTCAAGTGAACTCTGTGGGCGAACAGCGCGTACGTGGTCGGGTTGAATCCGGTCACGTAGCGCTGCAGCTGTTCAGCACCGGCACCACAAACCCAGCAGAGAAATCAGGCTGCTGCAGACCTGTTTATCTGCTTGAGTCTTATTACATTTAACTTTTCATTTATTTATAAAGAATTATCTTTTAGGGAGACAGCCAAAACTGAGGGGGCTAGATTTGCTGTTCCTACATTGCGAAATCCGTCCATGTTGCTGAAGGAATGGGCTGATGCATCAGTGGACAAAATGCCAGAACACGTCAGGCCGACCTCCTGCTTTTAATTTTTAATCAATAAAGAAGAGCGTTCATGAGCTGAATAAATTGTTGCAGCTCACTCTTGGGAGTTGCTGGCCATGTCAAATTCTTCTGACAGCCGCCCGTCCTGAAGAGACCAATTTGGTAGTGCCAGCGCACCACTTTGCATAGGTCACATACACATTAATCCCAAACAATATCATGTTAGTATACAGATCTATATCACTTTAAGCCACTTCATGGATGTCATGACATAAAACACTGACCAATCTGTAACGTAATTTTCAATTAACTGTGGCTCACCAGTTTCATTCACTATAATGTGTCAAATATCAATCTAGTTTGCATATCTGAAGCAATTTGATCAACACACACACACACACACATACACAAAGCCTGACTGTGCAAGATTCATTCACAAATGCGCGTTTTATTTTGGACATATGGTTGGTTTTCTACTCAGGGAGTATTCGGGTCTAGTCAAGAATTCACCCCAACAACTCCAAAGTGATTCAACACTGCGAGGAGGAAAACACAGTTTAGCTGAATAACTATCAGTAAATGGATGAGAGCAGCTGCTCAGGTGGAGGCTCAGCTGTTTCTACTTCTGGTTGCTGTTCCTCTCAGACTCAAGGCGGGCTGCTTCCTCCGTCATTGTTTTGTGGACCATCTTGAACTTTTCCTTTAAATCCTTCAGCAGCGACAGAGCTTCTCTATACTCTTGCTTGTTAACACTTGTGCCATGCAAGACACTGCCTGAGAAGAGGAGGGAGTAAAACGTAAGAGAGGTAAAGTAAGGTGAAGTACCTTAAAATGCACTGAATCGAAAACGATGTCGCATACTTAAGGCGATTCCTTTTAATGTTTTACTCTCTTTGATTTCCTTGAGCATTTCTTCAACCCTTCTGTATTTTGCATTTGGAAGCTTCTTAATCTGTGGAAAATGTTGTTAGATTTTTCTCTTAAATCATGACATAAAAAAGAATCCTCTCTGAACAAAAAATGTTCAGAGAGGATTCTTACAAACATTTTTTTTCCAGATTAATTATAATTTGACCATAAGAATGTGAATCTGAGTAATTAAAAAAAAAAAGCCCAGCAAACCTTTCTGTGTCTTTCTCTGTATTGCTCTCTGAAAACCATGAGATTCCTCAGTGTGTGCTCCAACATTCGAGTAGCTGTTTGAATTCCTGTTGGGGAAAAACAAACAAACAATAAATATCTCCAACATAATATATTGTTAGGTCTTCAAGAAAATCGGTAGAAATATATGACTGCAGGCCTGTGGTGTACTCCTCACCTATGGGTACCACCACATCAGGATTTGGTTCTGCATCCATCAACATTCTGTAGCCTTCGAATTGCTCAGGAATGGCATCATCCTCTGTCCTCTCCAGGTCCTCGGCTTTTTCTTTCTCATCAGAGGGCAGGCTGGGCTCATAATTTTTGTCTGTCGTCTGTTCGTCTGTTGCCTAGCAATAACACACCTTGCCATGAAATACATAGCTTTTCCCTGGAGGGAAAACTTAATTGAAAAGTACAGGACATGTAGAAATATTGTGATTTATTCCATCATAGCCTCCAAATAATTTCTAGAAGACACATGTTGTCGCTGTTGTCTGGTGTTCAACTTGACCAGTATACATTATGAGATTATCTGACTGGTGGTGTATCTTTCTTAACACATAAAGAAGCATGTAATCTTTCAATTGAAAATAAAACATGAAAATCAGCTAAATTAGAGTTAAATTTGAACCCGCCGCGTACAGGTAATTATCTGATTTATCAAATGCCATGTAAAGAAGAAAGCCAATTTCAACAATTCGGGTGCAGGATTTTGAGAAATCAGCATAAGGCAGCTGGATTTCTCCTGGAGAAACCCCATCATTGTGCCATGTATACCCTTATGGCAATTTCTGAACAGCTTTTTAGGCGTGCACGTGTGCCTGGGGAGAGAATGAATAAGGAAACTGGCATAATAAGCACAGTAAATAATACAATAAGCACAATAAATACACACTTGACAATGCCTGGGAGAGTAAAACCTCTCATTAGAAGAATCATTATTACTTTTAAGTCAACGTTACATTTGAAAGGGGGGAAACCAGACTATTGGGGAGTGCATGTACACGGGGATTGTGAGTAATCAGAGTAAGGTAGCACACGTACACACATTACCCTACTTTCTGCCATAACCTGTTTCACAACAATCTGATTTCTTGTGGGCATGTAAACGTGAATATTAAATTTAAGCCTTTACAACTTTCTACTTGTTTCTAGTCACAGTTTGACCTGGGAACATCTTTAGCGTATTTTTAGCACAGCTGGGAGTTATTCTGATAAATTTAGTGACTACACTTCCAGGTGTCTTGTACATACCTGAGTCAAAAAGAACAGCTCTGCATTTTGACAGGTTTCACTGCTCTTGGCCTTGGATCGTCTCACAACAATCCCCGCACCCTCATCAACCATAGTTTGTGAAAAACGATCTGATGCATCTTGTTTCTCCTCTAGAGAACTGAGGAGAGACCTTGGACGTGCTTCCATTGATGGCGTGTTCCTTGGCACCTTTGGGATCCTTTCTTTCACCTGCAACAACAACAAAACATTTAATCATTTCCCTCTTCCAGCCATAATGGACTTCACCAGTAGACACTTACACTGATTTGATAATATATTGTTAGATGAAAATCCTGTAACTTTGGTTTTGGTGAAATATCGACTGCAAAGTCAGAGGCCGAGAGATGCAGTTTATCAGCGCTCTTTGTTGGGATACCGTTCCCAGTAAAATGGGCTGTGGAAACAGGCTGTGGATTATATTGGGTATCAATGTCATTGTTTTTGGAAAGAGCTGTTGCTGTTGAGATTTTCACATGTGCTTTTTTAACAGTTTGAGCTCCACAAATGAACATCCATCAAGCCTCCTCGTACTGGGGCAGACTGGAAACCTCGCCAAATCATACAGAAACTATCTGTACGGATAAAGTGCAGTCGGGATATGAGGGAAAATATCGTTTTTGTATTTTGGGTGAATTTTTCCTTTAAAAACTGGTCAATTATTTGCTCCTTTAAAGTCTATGAGCCTCGTCCTACTGAAAGCCCTCCAAATCCCCTTTGAGTTACGGCTAGGGAACTGAGAAACGCATGATCATCAAAGCTTAGTTTCTGAAAAGTTGACATCCTAGAGATGCAAGGATTTTTCATGAAACCAGCAATGTCATATTTCTAATTAAATGAGGTGTTTGATAAGCAAACCTTCCATGTTGGATCATTGCACACTCTCAGTGAGGGCTTTAAATCTTCTTGGGTCTTCTTATGCTTTACTGTTATACCCAGTCTCTCCTGAAGGCAAAGTGTCAGTAAAGGAAGGCCTCCTGTGTTTAGATAACATGTATTCCAGTGTGAAAAAAAAATTAACTTACTGAATAAAATCTTCCAGTTTCTGCTCATAAGAAAATAAAGGATGCTTACCACGTCTCAGTGTGGTCAGTGGGTTGGAGTGAATAACAATTTCACTGAGCTTCGGGAAAAGCCCCACAGCCAGCAGTGCTTCTTCCTCTGCAATCTGATGATGAAGACAGCAACAAGGCACATGAGCGCAATTTTCAAAAAGGATAGTGGTAGATCTATTTATACAACATTATTATTATTATACCTTATTTTCTGCTAAATTGAGGAACTGAAGCTCCGGCAGTGGCGAACCGTCAAACAGGTGACTGACGTATCCTACGAGCTGACAACACAAGTGTTCAACAGACTGAGTTTGAAAATATACACCGTGTGATCACAATTTTAAAATACACAGCTAGCTACATACTGGTAAAACTTCAAATACAGTCACCTCTGATGTTCCTTTGAAATTCTCATCAGTAGGATTCGACTCCATGTTGTCTGGATTTAAGACATGAAAAGGAGTAAATCAGATTCCTTTTGCTGACAGGTTGAGGGAGTTCAGACAGGCATGTCTATCAGTAAGTTAGTCACCTGACTGCTTTCACACTGCTGAATGGACGTCATGAGTTATAATCACCCCCACAGGTATGGGTTCGAACAGTGGTACTCAGAGTCAGAATCAGAAATACTTTATTGATCCCCGAGTGGAAATTGGGTCTCAAACTCTCAAACTTTTTTTCAGTAATGTACCCCCTTGAAAATATATATAAAGAGGTCCAACACAGCGCCATCAGTGTCTGAAATGACAATCTGATACAGTAAATATTTTGTTGACTCTGTTTGTGCTTCCTTTTCACCACTTTCTCGTTGTTTTCAGCTGTATCGCTGCTACGTTTCAACCACGAATCCACAAATTTCCATGATTTTTGTCTTGGCCTCCTAGTCAAACTTACATTTACATTTATTATTTTATGTTTTATAGCATAGGCTAATTATTTTAGGAATTATGCATTTTTAAAAAAAATCTCATGTACCCGATGCGGTACTCCAACATGCCACTAGGAGTATGCATACAACCATTTCAGAAGCACAGGGTTATTAGGTCCTTAGTGCACCTTGTAGTAACGCAGAGGGCTGTTATCATCTATTCCTATCCTCTGTTACTCTGAACCAATCAAATGCTTTAGCCACTGTCGTTAGCTTAGCTTTCATTAGCTACTTGGTTAAGGTTAGGAAAAGAGCGTGGTTAAGGTTAGAAAAGGGTTTGTCATCACGGTTAAGTTTAGGAAATGGTAGCAAATGGTAGGTAGCTAACTTCTGCTACTTGAAAGCAAATACTTCCTTTGCTTGAGTTGGTATGTGATCTCAGGTCGAGGAAGTGAAGGTGCAGTTGACCCAGCCATCACTCCAACCACCTCGCTGTACTGTGACACGGTTTGTCTGGCTCCAGGGTCCCATCTGACTGGCTGACAGACAGACAGACTGACCTGCTAGAAGCTGCAGTAGAGACCCACTAACCCAAACACTGTGGGGGGGATGACGACTGATAACATCCATTCAGCGGTGAGTAATCAGTTACCACAGAATATCTCCGCAGTAAATACCTATAAATATGAATACAGGCATAAACTTCTATCCCAGTATTTTGGATTATGAGCCTCTGAGTGCACTGCTCACCGAGTCCCTGTCCTTCGTTTTGGCGCGTGTTGGAGGTCTGCAGACATTTCAATCTGTCCCTCCACACCAAATCTGGTATTTCTGAGATGCGATTCCCCTGCAGGTTCAAATACCGTAGCCTGTATTTGACCATAAGAAAAAATACAGTTATTTAGCATTTCAGTTGTAGACCAGAGGCTGCTGGCTGACACAGGCTGAAAAGAGTTTGAACTGTCAGATTTTTCTCTCCTTACACACCAAACTTCATTGTTTTGTGTTTAGAGATTAGAGAATTTTGCATATAAAAACATGATACCTTCAACCAGCTGTGTTCTGAAAGGTGGCACACATTATTTTGGTTACTAATTATTTATTTTTTAAAATAAATTCATATCAAAGTCATATCGATACACATTGGCTTACACAGCGGTCCACAGGTCAAGTATCGGACTGAATTTTGCATGGCATGGTCTTTTGAAATTGCTTTTGTTTTGTAAATTATGAATTGAAATAAGCTGAAATAATACAGATGTAGCGAGTAAATCTTGAGCTGTGCTTTTAGAGGACCCAGCCATGTTAGCAGAGCCTGTCTGATATTGGATTGCTCCTAAAATAAATAAATAAATGAATTTAATTTGGTTTAATTAATTAATCAATTAAAAAAGCAGAGCCTGTCTGACACTGGATTTCAGGGGCTGGGAAAACATTAATATTTAAGAGTAAAAGTCCCTTCTAAAAGTGTTATATTTTTGCATACATAGACACTCAAGAGTCCTGAAATTTGATAATCCAATAGTTGCAAGAAAGATATGCGCTGTTGAACGATCAGCTCTTTAATTCATTACCACAACCTACAAGTGAGAAGTCTGAAAAACAAGTTGAGTAACTTCCACCTTCACAATTTAGCAATGATGTTCTTAGAGGTCGAGTACTATGGTCCAATGATGGAAAAACACTAAGAGTCTCCCTGTGTTCTGAGGGGAATTCGAGGAGGGCTGAGTGTGGGGCAGGACGAGGACGCTGCGGCTGAAGAGGTGAATCAACATGTTGTAATCTCTTGCTGGAGCTCTGAAATCAAAGCAGCACCACTTCCATTTTTAGCAGCAGCTGCTGCGGCCCTCGGGGACCAGCTTTGTGATGCCTCGGTATCTGAATATTTTATATCATATACATTCCTTTTTTTTATCACATAGAACCAGTTTCAGAATGAAAGTTTTCACTCGAGTCACTGGAAGTCTTAACCACTGCTCTAAATGTTTGGTATAATTTATGTCTTGTCGTGAATAAGAGTTTGGCCTGTGCAGTTTTTCATAAGTTTCCTGGAAGGAAACGTGACAGAGGGATAAATAAAAAACATTCGACAGACCTGGGATATAAGAGGGGCTTTATAGCAACAGGTGACTGCTCTAGAAATGTTCAATAGTAGGGGAAATAACCTGCACCGATGGGCTGTATTATGCACAGCAGGATCTTTTAAATGAGGCCTTGGCTGAATGCTGCTCAGTTGATTATCTGAGCTGGAAAATAAATATCCACCCGACAGCATAAGACGAACGACTCTCTGGCTTTCTTGTAGGCAAGTGAATATATGAGGAGTGACTGTAACATTAAACATAACTGGTGTGGTTACAGTGCAGCGGACTGAAATGGTTGCGTGTCTTGCGATATGATGAAACTATACACTTCATGAGACATTTCCAAGCCATCAATAATTTGATTTGGGCAGTCAGCGGCCGTGCTGTGCTTTGTAACGTTGAGCTCGACTGAAGTCTGCCTTGGCACCAAAAGCACTGAGACCCACGACTACGAGTTTAAATTTAAAAAAATGAATTGGATACAATGCTGTAAGGTTTCTGGAATGCTTCTAGTTGAAATAATATAGATGCTGCATTTCTTCTTATTTATTTATTTTTTTTAATCTTTACAACACGACACTTCATATCAAACTTCAAAATGAACTATGACCTTCTCAGGTTGGCAAGGCTGCTGAAGACCCCGGAGGCCAGATTGTTTCCATCGAGCATGAGGACTTCAAGAGCTCTGAATGGGGCGTCCTCTTTAGTTGGCCTGTGGGGGGGGAAAAAAAACACAAAACAGGTCACCAATACGATAAAACCTGCATAGCCATAAATAAACAGTTGCAGTGTTTGGCTGGACTGGCCCGTGCAACTCGACCTGCAAAAACTACAGCTAATTTGGTGCTCAATGGAGTCAAAAAACGATGCGCGTTTGCACATTTCCCCCACTTTGCGAGGAGGAGAAGATCAGTCCCTGTCGATTCTTCTCACCATCCATCATCCACAGGGCACCGGGCAAATTATCCAGCACTCAGACAACATTGCTATTAATCAGTCTGAGTCACAACATAAATACGAATACTGATTGAAGTTTAAAAAAAATAAATAAATCCTGCAGCCCGAACTCTGTTACTAATCATCCCTCACTGTTGCCTAACAGAGCACAGGGCACTGACAGCTGTGTGAGGTCGCAGTTTGAGGAGCCCAGGTTCGGAGGGAGACGCTGAAGCTCATTCGCAGACAGGTCGAGCACTTTCAGCCGTGAAAGTCGACCGAGGGAGGCAACGTCATCAGCAGAGAGATTGTTGTAGGACAAATCCAAAACCTGCGAGGAATGAAATACAGAGATCTTACAGTCACAGAAGCAAAAGCACCACTTCTCCTATTAATAATGATGATAATGATGATAATGTCATCTGACACTTTTACAAATACATCCATGAAATTTGATTGCTCTAGCATGAAATGTTTGGTTTTCAGTATCTTCACTGTCAGATTCATTTGTGTGTCTGGGCCCTTTTTTTTTTTTTTTTTTTTTTTTTTTTAACTGTGTGTCATAAAAACTCCCGCTGGCAAGCTATGACATTGGCAGTCTGCGTTTAAAGTTTAGCAGAGGTTGGTTCCACTTTGTAGGAGCGAGAACGAACGCATAATTGAGATGTCAGAGCCGGCGGTGCGCAGTCGTCTTACCTCGAGGTGAGGAAAGTCAGCAGCATCAAAAGCCATGTTGCGAACGCCGTTCAGAGAGAGATCGAGCTCAATCAACGAGCAGAAACTGCTGAAAGAGCCTGCAGACGGAGAACGGTCGCGTTTTGAATTCATGTCAGAAAAAACTGCTTGGGTACAAAAGACGTGTTATTTCACTCGGGGGGAATATTTATCATGTGACATTACCTAAAGACAGGGAGTTAACAAATGCACTGATGTAAGCCACGCTGTCAAACTCCTTGAGGTCGTCCGGCTCGACCTGCACACAGTTCAGAGGAAAAGCTTTTACTACGTTTATTCTGTATCGTTCCACAGCAGAGATGCCTCTACTCCTCACACACACACACACTACTTAAATCATTTTAATGCCGAATAAACCCTAAAAAGTCAGTCACTCTTACAGAATCCAGCCTCTGCTCGCTGATGTTAACGACACACAGCTCAGACGGCTCATCAACACAATGTAACCGCATCTGCAAAGTGGAGCAGAAAACGCAGAAAGGTCAGATGTGTCCATATGCGATCTTGTGTCAAATAATGACTTTTTCCCCACATGTAGAATTCATTCTCTTACCAGCAAGGGACCGTCGAGCGTATTGCCACGGGGAGTAACCGATACGCCGCCATCTGTCTTCGCTTTGTTTTCAGATTCATTTGATCTGGAATCAAGCTTACGAGTTTCTTTTTTTCTTGTGTGCAAATTCGGTCTCTGTCCAGGTC
>OMLB01035083.1:56433-67866 GCA_900302555.1 Myripristis jacobus | reverse complement strand
GGAGCCACTCTGACTTGGAGCCTCGTTCTGAGCAGAGCCTGTCCCGGGGCAAAGCACAAGGCAGGTTGTCACATGATAAAGATGGAGAGGGGGAGTGGGTCGGGGAGCCGGGGACGGGGCTGCTCCAGCGATGACGCCTGTCCATGATGGGGTCCCTGCTGGGCGAGTCCAGGGGAGCGCTGGGGTCTCTGACAGGGATTCGACTCAGCCTCGGGGAGGAGGGAGAGTCTCTTCGCCTGAGCAGAGCTGGGGGTGGGGAGGAGGAGACGGTGCCGGCACTCTCCACAGCCCCTCCACCAGCGTCACCTTGAGGCTGCTGGTTCGGCTCAGAGGAACGATCGGGCAGCCCCGAATCACTTTCTGGATCTCTGTCGCTGGTCAGGTGAGCGGTGGGGCCTTTGACCAGGTTTGGCACTGAAGCTAACTCCAACTTCCCTTCGTCCTTTAAGATTTCTTCAGAGGGTTCGTCAGGTTTGACAGATGGGGCCTCTAGCGGTATTGCATCACTTTTGTCCTGCACAGGAGACTGTGGAGCACAGCTGAACGACTGGAGAGAGACAATGACGAGTTGAGAATACATAAAGAGCTCTATTCCAGCTTCAGGAAAAAAACGTAATATTACCTTTAAGGTGCACAACACAAAACTGCCAAGAGACGACTGAAAAGGATTCAACTGACAAAAAACTTGAGAGAAAAATGAGAGTATGTGTCATTATTACCAAAATGTCTTGGTTACCCTTACCTGGTCCATCTGGGGTCGACTCATTTGGATGACTGAGGGCATCTGGCCCAACATCCCGGGCAGTCTCCTGTGGCCCAGTAACCATGTGCCAGGCATGGCCATCTGGGACAGGACAGGGCTGCTGGGAACTGCTGTAGGCTGGCCATCTTGAGGATCAGAGGAATGGCTCTCGGTTTCGGTGGGGGCATGGACACCTGGCTTGTCCTCATGAAGAGCTTCTGCTGGAGGCTTGGTGGCTCCAGAACCAGACCCGCTCCCTTGCTCTAGTTCCAGCATCACCCACTCCTGGGAGTCCCCCTCCTGTGGGACAGGACTGAGGTTTACGGCCACAAAGCCACTGCTTGCGGCACCTTCCTCCTGGTCTGGGGTGGCTGTGCCTGTGTGCTCCTCATCACAGGGAGGTGTCTGCTGCCCATGTCCCCTCTCAGGGATGGATTTCTCCCCGAGCTGGGAGAGGACAGGGCGCTGCTTGCCTAGGCTGAAACGAGAGTCGAGTTGTTAAGGTCAGTTCTGATTTAATTGCAAAAATAAAACATTTGCAGTCTGTCACTGCTTTACTCATTTTATTTTGGTGTGTGCATGCTGACTGAAGTACTAACTAGGCCTCCAGGAAACGTTCGATGGTAGGTTTGGGTTCTGGTGCAAGTCTCTTCTCAAACGCCAAGCTCTGACTGTGTCTTATCCTCCGGAGCAGCGGTGCGGCACGATCCAAGAACATGGTCTCTGATCGCACCCGTCTGGGAGAACTCTGCATGGAGCCTGTGTTGGGGCTCTGGTTCCCCTGGTTTTGACTGTGCTCATCCTCACTCACCACCTGAGCAGAGTGGACGAAGAGAAGGCCCAAAAAATTGAAACAATGCTGTAGTGTCCCCCAAAAAAGTACAACAGGGAATCTATTTTTGAAAGAAGGGTAGGAGGTCCCATCACTTTTTTCTTTAAAGAGAGAGTAGGAAGACAGAGGGAGACAGAGTTGGTGAAACGCAGGGAGAAAAGGTCCTGGTGGGATTTTATTTGAGGCCAGCAAGAAGAAATGCGGTGACAGAGGTGGGGAGGTCTTAACTATTAACAGTCTCAGCAAAGAGCATGTGTTCTTTAATGTAAGTTATTACTAAAATTCCACTGTAATGTATTCATGACTTGGGGGGGGAGTTTTGTGCGTAGTATCCACTGCATTGCAGCTAAACCGTACATCCCACTGCTCAGAAAGAGAAGCAGGTAAGAGGAACACTTTCTGATGGCCACAGCTGTAGGTCAGGAGAATCTACTGAGAGTGAGCAGTAAACTGTCCCTTTCTCTGTGAGGCCCTGACCTTCCTGATGAGAGGCTGAGACTGTTTGTGGTTTCGGTTGCGATCCATCTCCTCCCACACGTCGCTTCCCTGGGCAGTCGGCGTGGGAATGGGGGGGCAGTTGTCGGCGTCGCTGAGGCGTTCCCCTTGCAGGACGTCCTCGGTGTTCTCCCTCTGCAGCTCGCCTGGCAACACTGAAGCATTGGCCATGCTGTGGAGGACACAGACGAGAGGAGAGGGAAGGTCATCCTGCTGCTCCTTTCAACAGCGCAAACTAGAACAGTGATTTCTCAGGGATCTCTGACAGTGCAAATTTCAATTCTAAAAAAAGCTCCTGTGCTGTAGATTGAACACGTCCAACACAGAGGGATGGAAGGGATGGAGGGATGGTGCAAAAATGAGCCTAAAGCACTTTTTTAAAATGGCTTCATGTCAATACCAACTGGATCGAACAGCTCTCTTTAGCTTTAATTACCCCATGTATGCTGGCGTGAGGCGGGTCAGCTGCTGAGCAGTGGTTGCTGCGGCAGTGATGGTCAGCAAATCCTCTGAATCACACTTCTCCCAGTCATAAAGGTCATTCTCCAGCACGTTGTGGCTCTTCATAGCGTTCTCAAACACGGACATCAGGAGCTGTCACATGAAACAACACACATCAGTATTTGACAGTTGACAAGGAAAAAAAACAGCATTCATACAAAATCCCCCCAACAGTACACAGTGTACCTGATAGTCAGGCTTAGTAAAGTAGTCCAAAGTCAAGATGTGATCCAGGAAAGCACTAAACTCTGATGGAAGGTGCTTTAACATGAGCCGATGGTCATATGTTTCTTTTAGATTTCCCACTTGTTCCTAAGAGTGGAGATGGGGAAAAAGGAACGTTAAGGTGGATAATACAGATACAGTGAATTAAAATTCTACACTGAAGAAACCATGCGGTGTGCATACTTTGTCTTTGACTTTCCTCCAGGGTAACTGGCCAACCATGAATTCAACCAGCATGTAGAAGAGAGACCAGAGGTCATCATGGCGACCCATTTCCTGCAGATTCAAACACACAAGGGTGAGCAAGAAAAAAGGTAAATAAAGGCAAAGAGTAAAGAAAAAAACTGATTGCAGAATGTCTTTGGTCCATGCTCACCTTATTCTTATGCGCATTGACTGAAGCATACCGCACGGTTCCTCGGAAACCTGCCACAGGACGAGGCTGACGGAGAATAAAAAAGACAAATTGAAATAAAAAAAAGAGGACCAATGCTGAGGTAAGTAAAATGGAGAGCAAACACTCTTTATCCTGTAAAAGGGTCAGCTCAAATGAACTGACCCTTGGTCTTATAAATAACATCCTCTTATCCTGTTAATACATTTGGAGTATCCTTGGATCAATATTCTCTAGCAGTCAGAGTAAAGAATGCAAATAAGCATTTTTAGTAAAAGTATCGCTGCTCTACGCATGGCCGTGAAGCCATCCGCAAAACAGGCATTTAAATGGACCCTTCTTTATGCCTACTGGTACATAAAGTGTAAACAAGAATTAAATTTACAGGCGTTTTTAATCACATAATTTCTGCACAATTCAACTACAATCCATCATTTTGTTTGTGGCCTATTTTGTCTGAAGAACGTCTTTTGTCCCAGTATGCTGGAGAAAGCTTCATCAACAGTCAGCAAATTATCCTTTTTAATTGGCTCCTCAGCGGGTGAGTAATTCATAAGACCAAAGGTTAGAAAAAATAAAAATAAACCTCTGAGGAAGGTTGGATGCAGAATACTTACTGGCCGGACTTCCTGGCAGGAGTTGGTAAACTGACGGGCCAAGCCGAAATCAAGCATGTAGCAGCATCTGCAGGTACTGGCTAGTCTCCCCATTGCAAAGTTGGACTGGAATTTTAATGACAGGGATAAAGCGCTGTTGGAGCTCATCATTTTTCTTTTATTAACCATGAACAAGGTCAGTTGTAACTTTCAATTGTGGAAGAAGTCGTAAAAGAAATTGCCTTCCGCTATGCTGAGCTCTCGGAAAAACACACAAGATACTGGCTCGGGAAGAGTACAAGTAACTACCAACAATAATAAACTGTAACGCAGCAGTCTCCACTTATAATCTAAACGTCACATGTTTGCTTGTCCCCTTTTCCCTTGCTTAGTCTTTCACCAGATGAACTTACTGGCTTGATGTCCCGGTGCAGGAAGCCAACAGAGTGGATGCTTTCAATGGCCTCCAGAATCTGCCTGCCAAGCCTCAAAGTGGTGGAGACAGAGAAGGTGCCTCGGGTCATGGTTCTGCGTAAATCAGCCAGATTCCTCCCCTGGAGACATGAAATCAGTGTGATGCGTCACAGCCTCTGATGTGAAATGACATGCTGTCAAAAGCAACGTCACTCATGCCAGAGATCCTACCTGGAGTTCCATCACCACGTAGTTGAAGCGATCATTACGGCCGCATCCCACGAACCGACACACGTGGTCTTTACCTGTCAATATATGCAATTAACAAAAAAAAATTAATCAACCCTGTTTCTTAGTAACAAGGTGTTTGTGTGGCCGCTTCCACAATCCTGCTGCCACTAGCCACTCCGTTTGGAGGCTGCTGGCCTTGCTGTTTATAATAGCCATAACCTCTGTGTCCAATATGTGTGCATTTGTCACTGAGTGGGTTTACATGAACATCAATATTTATATGATATCAATGTTGTTTGACACATACAAGCTACATTTAAAAGCCATATCCCATTAAGAATGACCCATATTGTCTTAAAACTGATTATGTGAAGATAAAAAATGCTGTGTGCTTGCTGTGTGTCTTTACAGTCTGTGCAAGTCGTGTCTCTGATATAAATTTTCCCATAAATGTCACTGACTTGGGGTATGATGGAACCTGAGGCACCACACCACTCACCTTGAAGCTTCTTCAGCACAGCCACCTCCATCTTCAGGACCTGTTTGGGTTGCTGTGCAGACTCCACCTTCAGTGCCACATTGGCTTGGCTCAGCTGATCAAAAACCTCATAGATCTCCCCAAACCCACCCCCGCCTATCTTCTTCACCTGCAGAGACACAACAGCAGCACAATCAGAGCGGCAGAGTGAGCAAAAGAGGTTATCAACTTGTCTGCCCACAGCACCGTTAAGGAGGAAATGTGCGATCCTTATCGGGCTACCAGTGTTTGATTGAACTGACATGATTGTGCTTCTTTTTTTTTTAACATCTCGCTTACTTACCACTCTCCATCTCTCTCTGACCACGTCTGCCACTGACAGGATGTCTGTCTGCTCTCCAGCCCCACTCATCCTGAGAGCTCTCAGCTACAGCCTGCACCTGGCATCAGTGACGCAGGCCTCTCACTGAAAACACAGCACACATTTTCAACTTTAGCTCAATTTCCTCTAGGAAAACCACAGACATCATGAATTTCAGGTGTCCTGCACGCTTCCCTGCGCACAGGAGATGACAGCGGGACTCAGTGGCTGTTGCTGATGACTTGCAGTTCTAACCGGCCACATGATATTTACATGCCAGTGTTTAAGCAAAAACTTGGCATGCGCACTGTGCGAAAATCATTTGCACATCTATCTGAGATTACATGCTCACTGGCTGCACCGCAAGCCTGCAGGTCCCGTACAGGATGCCTGGCAGATGGACATCAAAGAGGGCAGACAGCTAGCAATCGGCTCATCTACGTGACATAAAACATCCTGCGCAGTGACAATCACGGCTAGTAAACAATCATCAATCAGTTGTTTGGGTTGGGTGTTATGTTGTCGATTAGTCGCTGGCAAGCTAATTTACATGATGATGCTAACTGCGGCAGCTCCTGTTAAAAAAGGCTAACTAGCCTATTTAACGTTCCTGATGTATAAACGTTAGCCTGAGCTAACCTCCAGTCTAACTCACCGTGCTCGCTTGCACCATTCCGATCCGAGACGGTGTACCAAAACCAGACATTCAGCTAATGCGAATCTCCATTATCCCGATCTGTTTTTTTCCCAAGTCATTCCATGTGAACATTTGTTTTTAAAACAGGGTGGCGGTGGTGGGACATAGCTAACGCTGGCTAAAGTTAGCTAGCTAACAGAAAGAGAATGATGCCCCGCTCGCTCTCGCAGCAGCAGCAGTGACGTCACGGGCTCGCCGCTCCTGATTGAGCCATCCGCAGATTCCCGCATCCTCATGACACGGTATCACCGCACAGGAGACACGCACAAGTAGCACAAACTGCACGAAAAGAGCACGGATTTACATAAGTCATGGTGTCACAATATTGCTTCAGTATTGTTGATCAGATCAGCCGTGACACTGCATGGGGGGCCAGCCGGCACTGGTTTGATATCACATTTTACTTTACATTGACTGTCGATGTGCAGCATTGTGTTTCTTAACTAAAGGGCAACAAGATCTCTGGTTTATAGGGGTTACAACAAGGATTGCAATATCACTGCGGGTCAATAAATGCTGCTGAAAGGAGTAAAATAAAAAATGAAAAAAAAAAAAGGTAAATAATTTTTTTTTAAAAATCACTTACCAGTTTAAAAATGCAAGAATTGGGCTTTTATGGCTTCTCTGTTTAGATTAATTTAAGATCCCAGTCGCTGTGGTGTGTACAATGTGAAGATTAAGAGGATTAAGATGATAAAAGTAACAGTCTAAATGAGTCAATCTGTATTGGGATGCTGTGAGGGAGGTTGTCAAGACAGTTTGCACGATTGGGTTTTTAACTGGAAACCCAGCTGGGCGTCATCAGCATGGCAGCCCAAGGCTTGCTGCCTGTATATGGACTCCATGTTACACATCCTGATACCCCGAGTGTGACAGAAACCACAGCTTTCCATAGGATTTGAACTCATTTAGAGCCAGCAGGGCAGTTTTCTGTTCATCTACAGTCCATCATCCTGCTCATGTGCATTTGTAAGTGATATGCAGGTATATGAGACTGTGGTTCAGACAGTATCCCACAAAGTCCAGTCATGACAGAATTAGAGTACATCTAGGTTTCTATTGGGCCAGCTGGTTAGCCTTGTTCACCTGATGTCCCCGGTGAGAATCAGCCCCTGTTTAAATGGCTAAAATGAATGCCAGCGGGTCTGTGAGGATGGGGAACCACTTCTGCAGAGGAAGTTCATTCTCTCAGAAGTCTGATTCACTGTGTTGATAGCTGCGCTGCTAATGGATGCCATCTGGTTCCAGTGTGGTGCTGAAAAAAAACAACTTGTCCTCTTTCCATCCCCGATGTGAAAGCAGCATGACTCAAAAGGTCAACTCTGCGATCACTGTGGCTATCAGATCACCCGTCGCTGTGATTTCCCTGGCCAGTGGCCCCATCTCTTGCACTGCAGCTCTTGAGGGTATAACAGTTTGTTTTGTAATACCACCGAGGAGAGTCAGCTTTGTTTCACAGGCAACACACAGGAAGCCTGTAACTGCACTGAGTAAGCCAGCACTACAGGCTGAAGGGGCTTTGAACAAGAAAATTGAACAACGGCAAGTACTTTCTATCACACTGATGGATGACTCGGCAGAACAACTTGACATGAGAATAAACTGACCAGGCCAAAGCCATTTATCAAGAGGATTATTCTGAATCTTCTGGAGATATCATCTTCTGTATCAAGTATTGTGCTGCAGCTATAAATGTCTTATAGTTATGACAAGATGAAAATGAGATTGCTGTGGGGAACTTGGGTAGTTTAGCAGTTAGTGGAGGCAAGTCATAGGGTGGAGGCTGATATAGCTGAGGTGAATCACCTCACCACATGTTGTGCCTCACTGACAGGCAAGTTGACTGTTACCCTCATCCTCCCACAGAGGAGCTTTCACTTCAGCTCTGGACAGTCTTGTTTCTCTGGTTGAGTTTTGGACCCAAGGGGATTTGACTGCAGCTCTTTGCACAGTTTATTGTACACTGAGGCGATTAAGGATTCATAGTTGCTATGAAAACAGCAGTGTGACATTATAAATGAAATCCTTTTGAGCCACAAAAGTGAACGCGATGAAACTCTTGTTATGGTGAGCTGTCAGAGTGGCTTTAAAGACTGGATCTCCTTTGCATTCATTCAGCATCTCTGTTTAAACTGCAACATCTGACACCGCTGCAAGTGCTATTATTGAAGACCTGTGGAGTTTTAACAAGATAACAGAGGAGCCTGTCGCATTGACGCTCAGTGTGGCAAAGATTCAAGCTGAGAGTAAAAGAGAGGGGGAATGTGTTCATTTATCTTCAGTATGTTTGGTTCAATTTTCACTCAAGTGACATCAATAGCCATGTGAGCTTCAGGAGGGAAAAAATCACATTAAGGATGTCAGTAACAGTCAAAGAAAATTTTCAGAAACTGGTAAAGATTACACTGGTATGGTGCTGGGTATCATAAGCCACAATGATATTATTATCATCACCATCATCATCATCATCATCATATTTGTAGTAGTAGGATCTTATACAACGTCTTGACTTCTTACAGGATGGATGTTTAAGCTGTGCGTAGTGATGCGAGGTGGAAAGTGAAACCTATTAAAATAACTATGGAAACATGCGCTGTGCTATTTATGTGAGGGAAACTACATGTTGGGTGGGAGTGGGGGAAGGAGGGCGGGCTGCTGCTGTACCGCTGTGGGACCCGGTTTGGTGGCTCATCGCAAACACTTGGCTCAGTGTGATCAGCTGAGGTGCCTGTGTACGGTCCGCTCTGCGGGCCGGCCGCAGCAACAAAACAAACGTACGCGGATACGGGGATGGGCGTGGCCAAACAATCGGATTGGATAACAGGATGTGAGTTGAGCTGTTTTGGGGTGAGGCGGTGCGTTCGGCAGTGCGCGAGTGTCTGCGTGAAGGCGCAGTTTTGCAGCTCTGTAAACACTCCGGATGAAGCGCGGCGGAAGCCTCGGCGCAGCACAAGTCGCCTGGCATCGCATGTAAATCTGCGAAAACACCAAGCCAGCCCGCCGCACGCCAGGCTGTTGCACACACTCACCGTCCGTGTGTGGTTTACTCGTTGATGCGGGGAGAAAGTTGTGGACATGTTTTCCTGGACGTGTTCGCTTTTTACGGATACAGCGTGCGGCATTGTAACCTCAGTGTTTAATGTTCACTCTCTGTAGGGACTGTGGAGTGTGTGTGTTTTTTCCGGGGGATTATAAAGTCGCCCGCGCGCCATATTGTGTGCCGTGAAACTCGAGGGGAAAGTTGTACAAGTATGACATTTGTTGCGCACAATCCCTTCATGAAGCTGCATGCAGTCGACTTTGATCGCAACCAAAGTGGCTCCATGGAGCAGGCGGCGGAGAGCTCCGTGCAGTGTTGACAAGGTACATGCACTGGAAACTTGTGCTCGTCAAATGCTCTGTTCGCCTGGCAAAAACCGCAGTTTGTTGAAACGCTTTCGGCCGCTGCTGATTTTAAACTTTAACATGACTGGCTATCGCTCGGATGATTGCACGAGCCCCTCCGTTTCCTGTATTTCTTGTTATGCCAAATGGCAGCTTTGCACTGTAAGCGCCTCGTTGTTGTTGATGGCTGCTTCTGAACTTCAGCCACTAATCATTAATACAACGTCCATTCTGCACGTGCCAGCATGAAAATGTCGAAGTATATTTTCGATCGAGCAGGCTTATCTCGTTTATTGTGCTCAGCTGTCTGCAGGCATGCTCTCTAACTCCTTTTAACTTTCTTGACTGGACTGTTTGCTTGTGTAGGCCTCAATTTCCTCTTTGCTGCTGCAGACGACTGAAGAAACACAACCTTGTTAAACTTGTATCCGGAGTAAAAGGCAGTTTCTAACCCTTCCGTTTCTCTCATAAGGTTCTGCACCCTAAAGAGGATCTGAAGGATGGACAGCAAACCTCAGATTTGATTTTTGGAAGGAGCGTTGCATGCTCCCCACCCTCTGTCCTTTCCTTTGGGATTTATGTTTCCTCCCAAATACCTCTGTTTACACAATTACACAAAGAAATTCTCAACCAGAGGCAGTGAAGGCACACTGCACTGAAAGTAACCCAGTTTTGCTCTCTGGACTTTTGGAGATCAAGTTTGAGAGCTCTGACTCCAACCTTTTTTTTTTTTCCTTTACAATATTACTATGAGTCTTCCTCCTCAAGTTAACACTGACAAGAGTGGCAAACATAGGGCTGCGGCCATGAAGGAGCCTGTGCAGCATTCTGGGGAGGTTTATTATGGCATGGGGCCTCCGACTTTAGAACCGAGCCACAGTGACTCTGGTGGCAGCTCTGGTGTTTATAACCCAGAGAAAACTCCCCAAAGTCGGCTGCACTACCAACAGGCCGCTCCAGTGAAGTGGATTCACCAGGAGACCTTACAGCGCCCAGCCTGGTCTCAGGCAGCCCCGTTGCCAGACTGGGGTCAGAACTTTGGCCCCTATATGGGTGAGGTGAATGTCAGGGGTCAGATGGCCTTCCACAAAGGCCCCCATGAAGGTGGAGCTCTGCAGATGGGGGGAGAAAATCAACCGTCAGGATCTGTCGATGTTTACAGAGAGCCCACCCAGGCTCATGCCCAGGCCCCGGGGAGGGTCCTTGAGTGGGAGCAGCATGCTGCGGCTGCAATGCATCAGGCTCAGCTCCAGGCCTATCAGCAGGGCCATAAAGTTGTAGACCTCCAGGGTCAACCCCATGTTCCTTCTCACACTATGGCAGGGTCTGTGCTGCAACCCTTCCAGACAACATTTAGGCCCACCAAGCAACAGTTTCCATCTGGGTATTATCCTGTGTTCCAGGGGAACAAAGGGATGCCCCGCCTCGCCTACAACGAGCAGCCGAAATCTCAGCACCTGCTCCACCAGATGCAGCAACACCAAATGCATCATCAGCAACAACAACCGCAACAACAGTTGCATCAACAGCATCACCATCAGCTACAACAACAGCATCATTTGCAGCAACAACAGCACCAAATGCAACAGCAGCAAATCCAGCAGCAACAAATGCAGCAGATGCAGCAGCAGTATCACCAGCAGCTACAGGAGCAGAGGCAACAAATGCAGCAAATGCAGCAGCAGCAACAACAACAACAACAGCCACAACTGCAACCACAACCACAAAATGTACCACAGCAAGAATCAACACAGTTACAGGTGCAACCAAAGCAGCAACAAACCCAAAGCTTCCTGACATATCAGCCCCCTGAACCATGTCCACCTAACAGCAGCCCGAAAAAGGAAACTGTCCAGTCGATGGTGCAGCAACAGGAAGCTGAGGCCCAGCCCAGTGATACATCAGTCTTACCTAACCCGTGCCCCGAGAAGCCCTCCTCAAATCCCACAGAAGCCTCAGATGAGACACCGGTCGTCCCTCGGCGCTCACGCCGCCTTTCCAGAGATGGACTTTCCCCACTGGCCCCCCCATCCACAAACCTCTGGTCTCAAGCTTCCAAAGAGGCTGCAACATCCCAGAATGG
>OMLB01035083.1:31037-41353 GCA_900302555.1 Myripristis jacobus | reverse complement strand
CGCAAAATACAAAAAAAAAAAAAAAAAAAAGGCCATAGAGGTCTTATTAATTTAGGCGCAGTCTGACCAAATGTGAATGACGCCTTATAATTAATTCATGACTTCATTCAGTTAATTCATGACTTTGCTCTCCGGTATGAAACTCCTCCTGATCAAATCTGACAGTTGCTGACCCATAAATTTAATCTGGCCAAAGCTGATTTCATCACACATGTTGTACTACAGTACCATTTTCGACAGGAGGGACGTCTGCCCCGTTTTAAATCTGAGAAGACTGTCAGCACAGTTTAACATTGTAGCCTGATGCACTGTTGAGAATGCCCTTGCCTGATAAACAGTACATCGGAAAAAGCAGCTGTCAGCACAAGATTAATCTAATCAAGATGACTGACAGGAGGTGCAGCAAGGTGCCTGTTGTGTGCCCACCGCTCTGCCAGCTCCTTTTTACCTTTGAGGCTCTCAGCTGGACAGTAAGACAGTAGTTCAGGTAGAGGGAGCAGAGGGAGGGAGGATAATATTGATGTGAGCTGAGGTGTACTCTGTTCGCTGAGGGAAACGAGAGAACATCACTTTGTTTTTTTTACATCTTACAATCCATACACTGAAAGAAAGTTGAAGGAACAAAAACTACTTAAATCTGTGGATGATGTTTTTCTTTCAAGTTTGAAATGACTTCTAAATGTGCACTGAGAATAATTCTTATAGGCTATTCGTCAGAGATGACATTCAGTCAAGATAATTTCACTTAAAATGAAAAGTCAAATCAAACACACACACACACACACACATATACATTGGACAGTTGGGGAAAAAGTAGGCAGCTGTCATGATAATCTATAATAAATCAATACCCACTGATGTCATAATTGTGGGATAGTGGATTCTTATGTATAAAGGTTATGAATAAACTTTGGTGTGGCTACTGAAGCCATCAGTATTTTAAATATGCCGAAGGCTATCAAGTTTTAAAATGTAAGAGCCTCAGAATATAATCATCACATTATACATAAACTATGGAGTCAGAGTGTATTGATTGTTAAGGCAGAGTGTATTACAGAGCTTTATGCACTTTTATGACTTGCAAATTCTCCGCCAGCTTTCTTCATCGGCCTCCATTGCGGACACAGTGCTGCTTAGCCACAAATATGTTTAAATTCCTCATATCTGTCAAGGATGGTTTTTCTCCTCTGATATAAAATACTGTATGAGGCATGGTTCTTAATTTTGTGGGCTATCACTATGGGCTCCTCATTGCAGACAACACCCCTTCTGTGTGAGCGTGCACAGAGCCTGGTAGTGACATCAACTAAGCCTGATTGCAGCTATTATTTTGTCATGCCAAAGCCAAGAAAACCTGGATATTTTCAGCTTGTCTTTGCAGTGCAGCCCTCCTAGGTCACACAGGGTTGCAAACAGACAGAAAGGCAGAGGACTTGACATTCACTTTGCTTCATTGTGTATTCAGATCCTGTTGGTTCTGCTGAGCATGCGACTTTCACACTAGGAAGCACTACCTGAACACCCCATGTCTGACAGCCCATCTTTTTTTCAATCCTTGTGAAGAGGCTCACCCTCTACGTGATGAAAAACAACTACACTGACTCCTCTGTTCAGAGAGGAGGCATACAAGGTTCTCCTGGGTACATTAAACATACCAGCACCATTACCCAGCTGAAAACAGGGGGGAAAAATCTGGCTCAAAAGTTCTACAGCAGCTATTATAACAACTCAGGTTCTCATCAGTCAATCAGTCAGTAACACCACCACATCATGGAAAGCACTGGCAAGACCTCACTATCAACACCACAGCCGGCGTGCAGACACGATGGATCTTGGATAAACATGAGGAAACAATGGATTAGAGCAGAATGACAGTTAAGATGCTTAAATCCAGAGGCGGGATGATAAAAAGGTCAAAGGTGACTAACAGGTTTACCTTGTCAATCCAGAAGGAGACATCCCATCAATCATCAACAACCGCATTACAGTAAGTGCCTGGGCAGGCGTTACGACGAGACCCTGAAGGACCTGAACATGAAATGCTTGCAAAGCCAGCGTAAAGAAAATCTCCACAAGATTGACAAGACAAGGCTCCCTGGCAAATTTAAAGCTGGGATGTGCCAACCAGGAGTCCAGCCTCAGATAACCTGGCCTTTAACCTGAAATGAGGTTACCTCATCAACAGCAGAGGCACTTAAAGAGAGTGAACTGACACCTACGCAGACACCTCCATGCCTCTCAAGCTTCAGCTACCTATTTCATCCCTGGTAGATGAGTACAAGGCAGCAAAGGCCAGGCTGGTGTCGACCCTTAGGCACTCCAGTAACTCGAAAATCCAACGTGCTAACATCAAGGTCAGAACAGGACAAAGATGGATGGCCTGCAAGGCTGTGGGGCGGGCAGGAAGTAGACTGCAGCACACTGACCATGTGGGGAACATCTGCAAGGAAGATGGGGGCTTGGCACAAAAAGGACCACATTTTGGGCTAAAGCTAACACCGCAGAGAGGAGGCACCTTGTGCAGAAAGCGTTCAGGAGAGTTTAGGAGAAGCAGAGATCCTACTACAATTCGTCTAGGACTTTTTCCGATCCCCTTCCAATTTACACAGAGAACCCTCTCTGTCCTCTCTGTGATAAACCTGGCAATATGGAGACAGTCCTGACAAAAGGCAACATCACTCTCTCCCATGGGTGATTTCGATGGAGGTATGACCAAGTCTTGAGGGAGCAGGGAGCTACCCAGCATCCTTAAGGACGAGAGGCAGAGAGAGACCAAGACCAAGGAAAGGCAACACCTTGGATCAAGTCAGTACTGTGGAGAAGCAACTCAGTGTAGACAGATGGCTAGTCTTCCCCCGAAAACATCTGAGGCAAGGCATGGAGAGTCATGGTCTATCCAGTGGAAGGCTGTTAGGACTTTTCAGCGCATTGAACATCAAGACTGCTTTCCACTGAGGACGCCACTGGAAAGGCCAGATGATCAGAGCTGCTGATTATGGTGGAAAAGATCTGCACGAAGCTGGTAACCATCCATAGAAAGATGGACCTGGATGATGATCTGTTAATAAATAATCCAACATCAATTTATATCGGTACAGAGAAATTGTAACTCTACATCACAAACTGGTTGAGCTGTGATATGGGTGCTTTGGCCAACATGGCTTACAGTAACGACTGTTAACTATTGACATTAATAAACTCTTCAAATATATAAATATTGTAAGCTGTGATTCATCTACCAAAGTTTATAGATGGCACTAGTATGTACCTGCCTCTATGGACCTTTTTTGACAGCGTCCTCTTGGGCATGAAATATCATGTAAACACAGGCGTTACTAATGACATTAATTAAGCTTCTGTTCCATTTAAGTGTAGTAGAGTCCGGTGAGCCAGCCTGAACAACAGAATAGACCTAAATGGAATAAAAAAAAACAAAACGCTATCTCATCAGTAAAATCCGTGTTTATGCTGCTAGTCGTGTAAAAATGGCTGCTATAACAAAGCCCCCAAAAGAAACAATAATTACATGCTTTACCACCATGTTTGCTTTTATTTCTGAGTACATGCATGCGTGTTCACTTGAATGCACTGTTGGTCTATATGGTTCAACCAAACATGCAAGCTCGAACAGTGAGCATGTTTCTTCCTCCAGAGCAGTTGAATGGTTGACTGGTCACCACACATGTAGCTGCATCTCTAGCGGTCTCTTGTCCAAAGAGGGGATTGAGCCTCCATTTTCCTCCACAATCTTCCTGTTCCTCTGGGGGCTTCCGATTACAGCCCATGTCTTTGTTGTGACTAGATGGACATTTTGACTGGAGGGGTCTGATTGCACAAAACATGACACGGTCTCTTGACAGGACAACATCTGATCCCAGCTCAGGCCTGCAGACAGGAAAAATGAACAGACCTTCACTTTGGGAAAGTAAACACGCATCTGCAGTTCCCACATCATAAACATTTTAAGGGAAACACCAGTTTTGAATCCACTGGAATCCAGTTTGTGCCTGTGCCTTTGAATAAAGTGATGATTGACTGCTGGATTGAAGGAATCAGTAACACAGAAAACATAAACTGAATGCCTAAATAGAAACAAATAACAGGAAATACGCAATATTTTGAGAACAGTAATGTAATAATCGACTCAGATTATCTTTGTATTCAGTGCTCACTTGTTTGTTCTGCCAGTTTTATTTCTAGGAATGACGATAGCAGCACATAAAACATCTTTCACTTGCACTTTATTGTCCATTAGGTCACTAGGAACAGCATCTTCTCCAGTGCCTTGAAACAGCATGAACCAGACTGATGTCATTGTCCCTTAATGATCACACAGAAAGTTGTTATTCCAGCCTCTGCCTGGCAGTTATATTTGCACCGTGTCCTTGTGTGTGTTATTAGACAACACACTCGCTCTGTGCAAGAGTTCCCTCTTTGTTTACATCCTCAGGTAAATACACTGTCACCATCCATTACACAGAGAAATTCTTGCACAGCTCTTTGGTTGCTTCCCCAAATAAAAGTGACATATAACTCCATCTCTTCACTACAAGATAACAGTCCTACACATTTTGTCCGGTATATAGACTTTATGTGGGTAACAATGTATATATTGTGGAATAAGTCACATAAAATGCTATTACCCTCATAAATAAGGATGGTGTTATTGCACAGCACAACCCTTTGACAAACCACCACTCACCGTCTGTGTACTTTTAAATTCTCTTGCTAAATAAATGAACAATAAATTTAGCCGTATATGATAGTAAATGATTGCTAGCTATGTGCAATGTGGGAAAAGGTGCTGAAAATATTTTACTCCAATTGAAATATTCAATAGATGAAACATCAGTGATGAAAGGAGTTATTCTAGAGTTAAATGTGACGGATTAAAAATGACAATAAGACTGTGAAATTGCCATTGTTGTAGTGCTATTTTTACAAATGGGGGAGTGCACCTCAGCCCAAATAAGCATTATGGGTTTTTTTTTTCTCTATTTTAATTTTGGGAGAGCTCCCCAGTTCTCCCCACTGCACCCCTGGAGATTGCCTGTGAAAATGTAAACCAGAAGTCCACTGAAGACCATAAAGATGTTATTTGGTTTCAAACTTGAACCATTAAAAAAAGAGAGTTTCTCATTCATATTCTTGCAGTGCAGTAAAACGAGCAAATTTCCTTCTTGAGCACAGCAACAGCTTGTAATTAGTTACCTGCTCCTTGACGTAAGCTACCTCCAGATCTGCTGTGGCATTAATCACACCGAGGAAAATAGTCTATAAATCAATGATCTGCAAGGTCATCTGAGGGTAGTCAAAGTAATCACTGGGGTACAATAATGCTGAGCAAGGCATCAGCCAATTACTCAGTGAACGAGAAGAGTGCACTCAGCAGAGAGCAGATCTCCGCTAGGTGTGTCCGGGGCATGTGGGTGACCAACAGGAGCTGCAGGGCAGGTGGTGTGTCCAGCGCCTGTGTAAGAGGAGACAGTATGCACCGGAAGTGACACGTTACCTGACAAGGGCATTCCACTGAATGTTTTGTAACAACCGCAATGCTATTATGTTTTTGAATGAATGCAAGAAGTCACAATTGTCTTGCCTTGGCGTGCAAATGTGGACAGAAACGATTCCAAAAGAGCAGTGATGGAAAATGTCAGTTTCAAAGTGAAAATACCAACAAAAGAATCAGGCAACTAACGCAACGGCCAACTTAACTTTTGGATCTCGGGCAAGAAGAAATGAATGTAGCCACGTTTAAATCTGTGGCGAAGACGTGGTTGGTTATCCCTAAAAAAAAAAAAAAAAAGAGAGATGAAACAAATGAAATTAAAAAAAAAACAGATTCCAGACTGAAGCAGCTGTTGACCAGCCAGTTAAGAGGAGTAAGGAGTTAGCGCTCAGTTGTGATATAAAACAGTTTTTTCAGAGGTTCTGAATCACAAATCTGACATTCTTGTATAATACAGTAAGCAGTCAAGAACAACATAGAGATATTTATATAAGAAACATTTCCAGGGCTGACGGCCATGGTGAAAAAACATCTGAACGTTTTGACTCTTCTGTTCTAACCACTTCTCATTTGGGTGGCATTGGCCAATTTACTGACACAATAACAAAGTTTTGAAACATGAATGAAAGATTTAGGGTGAGTGAGCCTCATTTTGCAGACATGCAGTTGATTTGTGATGTCCCATGAAGCAGCGGAGACAACTGCACTGACAGTTTAGAGAGTGTTAAAACTGCTTCCAAAAAAAAAATGAGCCAAAGCAATTGAGAAAAACTGCAAATAAACAGCAAAAGCACGCAGCTTGTAACTGATAGTGACTCTGTGAAACCTGACCTGGACGATAGGATCTCGAGAGCTTGCTGTGTCATAAGTGCAACAGTTGGCAAACAGCAACACAGCAGCCTGATCCGCGGCAGCTGGTGAGCTGACCCCCGGGATGTTACTCGTGTGACAAAAGACAAAAAGCGCCTCAGACTTTGATATGAGAAAGGATTTTTGCACTCGTCAAGGGTAATGGAGACAGAATGGCTCCATCTACTTTTATTACCGTAGGTGTGGAGGAATCATCAGACGTGCCTGACAGTTTATCACCATTACTGTAAAGTTTTCAGGTCCATTCACTTTCAGAGGGCTGCTGTTCAGATTGCTCTCACAGAAATATGCCGCAGTGCCACATTAATCATGACGACAATAACACTGGCACAGTGTTTGCTCTGCTTTAGAGACTTTACCCATTTTCTTATCTGTCAAGTGTTGAGAAATTTGTGCATAAAGAGATAAATAGATATAGATGGGGGAGAAATCTTCACAAGACCTCCTGCCAACAAATCAAACATTAACTAGCAACACCATCAGATTAAACGACACCGCATAAAACTAATTAAAGCATGGAAATATATAAATAAATAAATTAACTGTAGTTTCCCATTGATTTTTAATTACAGTCATTTGCGGGGGCTTTAAAAAGCTGAGTGCACACAATTACATGGCACGCGCGTTGCACTGTGTGTAAGTCATGGGCAGTTGACATGCAATGGCTGTAAAAATTTCAATCAGGGTAAAAATTCATTTTGCTGAAGCTCACAGGTCCTGGTGGCTTTTATGGCAGCATTGATCTTAGCTGAGTGAAGTGCATATTACACAAAATAATACATGCAGCATGCCCGGGCAGGCTTTAAGGAGGTTTACAGTGTATGTCTGGCTTTTAACTCGGAGCATTTTAATGTGTATCATTTGGATGTACTTTTTTGCTTTTGAAATGATAAACTGAGGTCATGACACCAAAACTGATATAGTGGGATGACTCGAAGTTGTAGATGATTTTGAGATTAGAGTTGTTTATGTTTGTGTTAAAAACATAACTGAATGAAATATGAAGATCACAAAGACAAATGGAGCAAATGCTGAGGCAGTGACTGCATAAGGATGTAAAAACTTTCCAAAATGCAATATATTGATCATCTGAATGAGCTGTATATTTGATAAACATTAAAGAATCACATTAAATAGAAATAGAAATAGAAATAGCCTTTATTGTCATTGTACACGTATTGCACCTTGAAATTTTGGGAGTTCCCATCATGTTGCATTAAAAGACACACACAAGTTATATCACACTAGAAACAATAAATAAATAAGTAAATAAATAAGAATGGAAAGAGAAAATAAAAGCAAGGTGCTGGAGAACATACACTACGTTCAAGCAGGATTGCACTACTCAGTTTTATTGCACTTTGCGTTCTGAGTGATGGTGAGGGGTTACTTACTTGTTTGAGTTCAGTTTGACTGTTTATTACATCATAAGTGGTGCAAACAATTTTAAACAGACAATATCACTATAATATCGTCGAATAAAACGTGTGTTAATGCATAAGAAAATAATGACTAATAATGGCGTTAATAGTCAATCTTATTATTCCATCAACAGTCAAATGTATGTTACACAGGAAGTAATGATTGCTAATTAATGTAATAATGTGATGTTGATACATTATCCAGGAATTGATTACACTTGTGGGTTTTGTTACATGTTGACCTGTTTAAAGCAACAATTTTGATTCATTTTGACAAGTAATTACCATTTCCAGCAGTTATTATATTACCCAGCAGGTACAGTATATACACCACAGAGTAGTGTTTTGGAGAGGATGCAGTTTTCATGTGTTTCACTGTCCAGCCCTTCTCCTCTCTCCCTTCCTCTCCTCCTTCCTTTGTCTGATTCATTAGCAATGCCCAGAGTTTCCCTAGCCTCTTTTACTGCCTCCATTAAAGCCTTACCCCCTCCATCGCAACTCTCCGCGGATAGAGAGTGTGTCAGTTCATCATCTGAGCTAAGAGCCGCAGTACTCCACCATCCATTTTAGCCCGGCCCAGCCCAGCTAGGCTCATTTCTGTGTTGTTCCACATCATTATGGATGGTGTTCTGAAACAGATTAGCATGCTTCTGAGCCAATGTTTGCAGTAGCAGAGATTTTTCTGAATCTCTCTGATCTGGTCTCATCTGAGTAGTATTTCTTGGCTGCAGCCCATATACCTGCTATAGAGGAGATTTTTTTTGGGTGGGGTGGAGGGGAGAGAAGGACATCCAGGTGAGGGAGGTGCACATTTTACTGCTGTCACCTTAGTTCTGGCTAATGAAGTCCTTCAAACTCAAAATAATTGAAATAGTTATCTCCTGCTGCCACTTGTAGCCAGCAGAGTGCAACGTTACCTTGCACAGCTTCAAATTCTAGCTTCTGTCACTAATAATATGACAAGTATTGTTTTGCCGCCTCATTGCTTTGTGATGCCGGGATGCTGTAAGCACTGCAGCCAAAGCAACAACCTTGCACTGTTTACGCTGTAACCTCACGTAACCTGTTACAGCCGACAACGATTGAATCTGTCTGCAAAAGCAAATGCTCTGCAAGTCCCTGGGGAGTTGCTGCTGTGAGTGCTGGAGTGGTGTGGAGTGCAGAGGGCTGAAGTCACGCCGTGCAAGGCCTGACCCCCCCTGTGGGAGGGAGGCCAGTGCCACATGGGACGCTGGATTGCCTGCTTATCTCTGCCTTCATAATTGGTGAGGGTTTCCTGGGCATGACTGTAGTAAAGGACAATAGGCATGGCCAGAGAGGCTAATTGAAAATCCCTCCGTCCTCTCCTGTTCATAATGAGATAAGTCACACTGCAGTGTCTAAGGTGAGGTGAAGGTGAGGTTTGCTTTAGATGACTTATAGTTTGGCACCAAGAATTGGATGCTCCTCAGAATAGATACAGGGAAACACACACACACACACATCTAGTGTTAGCAACATGAGAGAAAGAAAAGTCTGCACACTATGTCTGTTGTTCCCAAAGTGGATTTTTTTACCACCAAAATGTGATGTTGTGAGCCATAGCTCTCCATCAGACAACAGTTGTGTAAAAATATATGTGTAATCGGTCCAGTTGTTTTTACAAGCCAGGAGTTTCAACTTGAAAGCAGTTTTACTCTTTTTGTTTTCACCCAGTTCAGTCATGAAGGTGAGATGCAGATGATGGGCACTAGACAGGTTTTTAAAAAAAAAGGAATTTTAGTGAAACTCACTGTCAGAATGCAAATGTGTTCTTAGTACACAAAGCCACTGGTTATACCCCTCACTTAATTACAACAGGTTGGTGCTGCGAAGACAAAATAACCAACTGGTGTCAATAAATCAACCTATCCATCAAACTATGTGCATCACACATTTTGCACAATCAAAGGAGAATAGATCACTAAAGAGAGAAAAAGGACAATAAAACACAAGCCTGTATGTACGTCTACGATTTAACATTTTTCGTCAGAGAAAGAGCCCTTGTGCCTGTAAGACTCAACACTCTGGGGACTGGACACAGTCTAGTAAAGGAACAGATCGTATTCAGCATAGGAACGACCTTCAGTGCACACACTCTTGTGATTGAGTCATTCAACACATTTCAGTATAGGAACAATCCTCTGTAGCGGTATGATTTATTATACTGCAGCATAGGAATGACCTTCTACCAGCTGTTTGCTATCTCATAGGACTAGACCTCTAAGCATTCAGGCTTGTATTTAAAAAAACAGATAAACAAAGAATTAATAAATTAAGTAATGATAAGTCAAGAAAAAAAGAAATGAAGAACTGAAAGTAAACAGAATGAGAGTGAAAAAGCTTTGCTGATCTTCAAGTTTGCTTGAGAGTGCCAGCAGACTGTGTTTATGCTCCTCAGGTGAGGAGCATAAACACTAAAAGCTGTTCCAGCGTCAGGTCTTAGTCCTGTCCTGCAGAACAAATAAAAGGCCAGCGCTGGAGGAACAGAGGGATGC
>OMLB01035083.1:0-17767 GCA_900302555.1 Myripristis jacobus | reverse complement strand
TTTCAGCTGAAAATATTCAATAGCCTTTATATCTCAATTTTTTTTTTACAATTAAAAAATCCATTTCGAAATCATTCTCATTGTTCTATTAAACATTACAAGCAAAGCATGGAGAAGCGGTTCAGTGTAATTAGAGAAGACATTTTTAACTTTTGTACATTAGAGGTAAGGTATACAAATATCCATGTGTGTGTATGTCAGTAACAAGCCATATTCATATTTTTGTACCTCTAATACACAACTGCCGTAACTATCAATGACATCTCTGATAAAGCATAGTTTTAAACTTGATTTTCAGTGATGCACATATACATGCACATTAAAAGATGCACATCATGCACAGAAAAACAATAAATGAACACAGTCACGTGTAACAAGGCACATCTGTGCATAGAGAAATGTGGAATGCCATGACAACATTTTTTACATAATGTAACGACAAATCACAAAATTGAAACTCAAGTCAACTGATGGACTGCTGGAGTGAAATTGAACATGTGGTAGTGCAAATGGGATTAAATCCAGGCCAGATTACAAAACAATACACTTCACAAACTAATTAGGTGCTGATAGGATCCACCTGTGTGTGTGTGTGTGTGTGTGTGTGTGCTTGTTGAGCAGGACATTCCCTCAGCCAGCCCACAGGAAAGGCCTGGGTTTTGTGCCCACCACAACCTTTAAGAACTACTCCAAAGACAGCGAGTCTGAAGGCTATCAGTCACCCACCTCTCATGCCATGGGCTGTTTTTTTGGATCAGGGTTTGTAGTTTTATTTTTATCCGCTGCTGGGATTTCATATCGGGTTGCTTTCTGCAGTGAGAAATGATTAAATCTCTTTCAGGTGGCTCATTTTCCTGATGACAGTTGCAAACATAGACGCACAAAGCAAGCCTTCTATCAGTAAGCACCTTCATTTGCTCTTGAAAAAAAAAAGTTTCTTGATGACCAGGTTGTTGTTGTGCTGTAGGTCACGCACCCGTATAACATGTCTAATCCCAGATATCAGCTCAAAATGCCTGGGGAATGTGATGCGTGTAAACACTGGTCCACTTGGTGGGAATCCTCTAGAGGTTGCTGTCAGCATCAGTGAGTTACATTTTCTGAATTCAGCTGCTTGTACAAAAAAAAAAGTGTTGCCTCACTATGCCCTCTGTATCTATAACTGTCTTCCTTGCCCTCAGATAACTCCGCTGTCCCTCTTACACCAAGTTTGGCTGCTCAGTGTGGATTCAGCATGAAGACGGACCCGCTGGGGAAGGCTGTGATTTTTGCCTCGCTTCAAAATTGTTTTGCTCAAAACACGGTACTGCGGGATGCGGGTGCCATTTGTGAAGCAGAATTAAATGTTTGCCTCAAAGCGTGCTGTATTTGCTCTTGAGTTTCAGGCCACATGTCTTCCCTCCCCATGTGGCTGCAGGAAGATAAAGCCTTCACAACAGTCTTGAACCTCCAACTACACGACAACCAAATGGACGAGGATGAGCCGCACCAGGTGGCCAAGACCTGCCACCGCGCTGCCTGGGCCTCGAGGGAAATCCTCTGTGAACGCAACTATATGGAGGCAAGTAAATGCAGCAGGATTCACCGGGCTCATGTTCAGTGTATATGATGAGTGGCTTTTCCGCCTCTATGAACATCAAGGCTGGTACATCTGATGTCATTGCGGAGGCGAGTGGTAGAAGATGGATTGCCACTTACCGAATGGCCTCATTTCTAGGTGTCTGTGAGAAGGGCAATTCCAGATGATTACGCCCTGCCTGACCATCCCGTCCCAGGGACAAATGCCAAGTTTGGTGATCCTCGACGAGCGGCTAATTCAGAGGTTATGTGGACACAGCTATATATTTTGGCCTTTATAATGTTATGGCAAGATTTTGTAACGAGTTGGTTTGGTTTGATTTGCCTCGCAGAAGCGACCCAGTGACACAGAATTCAGAATGACCACAGTTGTGTTCTTCACTCCCGAGGAGAGGATTATGATGGTGGATCAGGCCCAGAGGAGCGGCTATGGAGTTGCCAACACTCCTACAAGGCTGGTTCTGCGAAGTCCTACGAATGCACCTGAAACATACAGCCAGGATGTGGGTTGGATTGATTTCCTCCACTTCCCTGTTGATTATAGTAAAATTTCGGTCTGGTGGTAGATGTGATTTTATGTCCTTTTGGCATATTTTACTCTCAAAATACGGTCCAACTGTTTGCTTAAAGTAGAGATGTAATGGAAAAATGCCTTTTTAACCCTTTTTATATCACATCCCTTGTCATAGTATGGATCTATTTAACAACTGATGCCAAAAAAACAATACAAATAATAATAAGATACAATATTTTTTCTTCCTGTAAACCCAAGTATGACAGGTGCTTATATAGGCATGATCCAACCAATTTCAGCAAACAATGACCTCCACCAACTTCTACTTTTAGTCACACAGAGCTAAGATTTCCACTCATTTTTCAACGTTCAAATCAAATTCTTCTCACCTGCCTATCCTGTTTAATCCGGAAATGCGTCACCATGCTGAGGTTGGATAGTCCAGATAGTTCATATTACTTTATCTCTAAAATCCACTGAAAAGTTAAATCCCCTCTTTACTTTCTTTGCCTGATTCAGTTTCCACAGCTGCAGAGATGTTTAAACATTTAAACATAATTCTGAAGCAAATACATTTTTTTCCCCCAATGATATCAATCTTCTCTAATGGGGTGATAATTTTGTAAAATTGGATTGCAGAAATGCTTTTGCAAATAATGTCACTCTCCCACCTCGTCCCCCAGGTGGCCGGTGTGGACATGACGGTGCTTAAAACCTCGACAATCTTTGAAAAGAAGTGGTGGGCGACTCAGATTGATGCCGCAGCTGCTTGCCCAACAGTATCAGGTAGTGAGATGATTTCAATATGAAAACTTAAACTGGCACTATAAGCAGCCCTCTACCCCACACACACACAGATACACACACATGCACACACACAACCTCTGATTCACATTAAATGGTATTTTGTGCACAGGTGGCGTTTCCTTCACTGCAAATGCAATCAGCTGGTACCTGCCCACGCACATCGACCCGCTGATCTCCTCAAACCAGTTTAAACTTTTAGAAGTGCACATGGGTGTTGATGGCCAGAGACTCAGTGCTGCAGAGATGGCTGCCAGACGTTACTCCATGACCGTCAATGACATGCACATCGTCGTTGAAATTCCAGTTGGGGCGGCAGGTGGCTACTTTAAGGTCAGTGCGACGCTGAAATTTCATTTTTTATAGGGACACTTGAGGATTTTGTAAAATTTTTATTCAGAGGGTTTGTTTAGGATGCTTGCATGTGGACATTCTTTTGCAGAGCCATGTGCAAGATGATCACTACCTCACCTCTTACACTATTGAGCCAATGCTTGAGTTGCTGTGGATGGAAGACGATGCTCATGAGGAGACCCGATACAAAGTCCTCTTCCCCATCACAACGCCGCTCATGTCCCGGCCCCCGCAAGTCGTCGACAGTGAGTCTTGTTAATCTTGGGACGGGGTGAAATGAGGAATTGGGCACAACCTATTTATGCTTTTTCCCCACAGACACGGTTCCTGAAGAGCGGATATTTAAAGTGCTGCTCGGGCCCTTGGGCTCTGACGTGGCGCTGGTGAACATTACCTTCCCCACTGAGGTTCTGTCCGCGGCCGACTGCAATGTCAGAGGCTTTAACGTCCTGGAGCACGAGTCCCATAACGGCTCAAAGGCCTTCACACTCCAAGTGCCCTTCACAGACCCTGTTGTCACGCGAATGGTAAGCTTCAGCCTCAACTTGGGGAAATGACGATCATGAGTGTTTTTTAATTTTGGTTCCGCTGAAAGCAGCAAAGTCCCTTGCATGCGTGTGTTTCCCAACAGAAAGAAGCCGGGATCACGGTCTACTCTCTTCACCTGACCTTTGGCTTGCTGGTCTTGCCAGAGTTCGCTCCCTTCGCTCACACTGCTAATCTGGAGGCTGCGTTAGTGGACATAGGTCTGTCGGCTTACTATAATGAATAATTTAGTAACCTATGCACAACAGATTAGCAGTACATATGAAACATTACATAAATTGATTTAAGTGCCTTCACTTAGCCTGATGGAGGCTGTGACATTCTGTCAATTTAAATCTAGAGGGCTGTATTTTTCCTCAGAAGTGTTTTGGCTTTTTGTTTTCCTGTGCAGTGCCTCCCTCTGTCTCTGGTAGCTGTGACTATGACAGCTTCCACATCACTGTGAGATATGGGACTCAAAGCTTCAACTTTCACACTGTCGTGGGAAAACAATTGCTGACCCCAGTGCTGGCTCAGCAGTACGGCCTCATTGAGAATGGGACCCACTTCAGTCTTACAGTGCCATTTTCAGCCCCCGATGCTGCGTTTGAGGTACGGCTCAGAATTACTTGAGACATGGTTTCTACACCAAATATGTGCCGACAACGTTCAGCTGATGGCCAACTTTGCAACAGGCTGTTGAGTCGTCATCAATCAGGAGCAGACTCGATGTGTCTCTGAGGAATCCAGAAACAAACACAATCATCAAAGACTTCGTAGTGGCTTGCAGTTTCCTCTCAACACTCACTGGTTTGCTTCAGAAATTATTATATTTTTACGTGACAACTAAAATACCTCATTTCAACTTTAAACTTACCCTTTGTCTCTGCAGAATGTTTCCCTAATGGGACGATGACAGCACTGGCAGTGAAGCTGGAGTCTGTTCCTAATCTCAGCCCCAGTCAGCTCACCCTCAGGGACCCCGCCTGCGGCCCGGCCTTCAGCGACGACCGTTTTGCTTACTTTGTCTTCACCGGCAGCTCATGTGGAACCACCAGAAAGGTAAGATGAAGATGATATTATGATGTGGATTGCTGGCGTTGACTGACCTGAGAAAGACAGTAAATGTGCCTCCCTCTTCCCAGTTCATGCCCGATGCCATGCTGTACGAAAATGAAATCTCCCTACCAGATGAACTTGAAAAGCAAATGCAGTCAAACGACGAGCCCGAATATGAGTGAGTTTCTGAAAGAGCTGACCCCCATGGTTTGTAATTATCAAGATTATTGTAAGTATTATTTCCTCTGGGTCTATTAGTGGGCCATACTTTAACTTAAACCTCAAAAATAGAAATTCTCAGGTCACAGCTACCAGACACTTAACATCTTTTTAGTGTGATTTACAGTATGTAAAAAATGAGAGGCATTGATCATTCTATGGCATGGCTACACATGTGTAGCTGCATTATAACTCAATTCAAACCAGTGTCGCCCAATGTGATGCTACTTGAGGATTTGGTCAACACATTGCATCTATAAGTCCATGTAGCTCATACTGTGTTACTGTCTGTAGGTTGAAGGTTTCTTGTAGGTATGATGTCAACACTGCACACGCTGTGGCCTTCCTCATCAAGCCGCGAAACAATGAGCCTTACGCTGAAACTGCCAAGGGCGAGCTGCAAGTCGCAATGAGGCTCGCTCGGGGTAAGGGGTCTTGAAGCTGAGGATGCCTCGTCATCTCTCAAGCGGAAGTGAGATTTTTAGACTTTATGCCGGTTAAAAATAAATCTCACTTCTGTTTGGTCCCTCAGACCAGCTTTAAAGGCTTAAAAGTATGTAAGAGCTGGAACACCGGCATAAATGAGGAACAGCGATCCAGATGCAAGAACTTGGGGTGCCCAGTTCTCTTATCCATGTAAAACCTGCAGAGATGGATGTTTGTATTTAAAAATATATATATATATTCCACATTTAGTCTCTAGATTGCAATCTTGTGGCTGTCTTCATTTTAAAACTGCTGTGTTTGTATATACTGTTAAAAAAAAAATTAAAACAAAATGTTTGAGCCCTGCTGAGTTATTGCCTCATCCTTGTTTATCTCTCAGACGACTCCTACAGTCAGTTGTACAGAGATGAGGACTACCCTATAGCCAAGTACCTAAACCAGCCTGTATATTTTGAGGTGGCGCTCATGAGATCTACCAATGCCAAAGTATCTCTGGAGCTGGAGAACTGCTGGGCAACGCTGAGTGAGGACAGGACGTCCCAACCCAGATGGAATCTCATCATCAATGGGTAACCCTCTTTAGTTAGCAGCCGGGAAGGTGGAAATCTTTCCATGTACACAACTCAACTCAAATGTGATACACAAACGTTTTATGCAATATCACTGAAATGAGTGAGTGCTTTTTTTCAACAAGGCAAAATGGAGAATTAACGGATTCTGCAAACTCAGATGTCTTTGCATATAAAAAATAGATGGGAAAATAAATGGCTGTCTTAGATTAAATTGCTTCTTCCTATTGCAGTTGTGCCAACCCAGTGGACCCATACCAAGTGCTGTTCCATCCCGTCTGGCCGGATGCCAGGGTGCAGCATCCCTCTCACTTCAAGCGCTTTGAGGTCCAGATGTTTGCTTTCGCCACCGACCAAGAAAACTTGAGTGACCAAGTAATGTCATTAAATTGGAGAGCCGAACGAACAAATACATAGGCATGTTCATTTATGTATTATAGGCATATTCATATTCATTTTTCAGCAAAACTTTTTTTTTTCTTTGGCCTCTTCTAGCTCTTTGTCCACTGTGATGTGGTGATCTGCGACGTCAGCAGGCCGATGGCTGGACCGTGCAGCGGGCAGTGCTCAAACCAGGAAAATGTGATAAAAGGTACAGAGTCACATGTCTGACATCATTTGTCAAACACTCCAGAAAGGTTACAAAATGCATTAATGAAGCAACACATCAAACAATACGAACGGCTAGTAATAAAACAAATGTCAGTCTGCTTAAACATTTACAGTTGTATAGAATGCCTCAACAAAACTTAGTCAACTTTTAAGGGATTTTAAAATCAACAAACTATAACACCAAATAAAACAAATGCAATACAAATAGTTAAAACTATCAAATGGAGTTTTCTTCAGCCAGGATATTAAATGGTGTAAAATCTTAGACTGCACGGTCCCGATCCTGATCGCTTATAGGTTTTCTAGCAGGGTCAGCATCTAAATTGATCTCAGTTGGGTAATTCTGGAAAGTTCCTGCAGGATTTTTCTAAACCTTTGAATTATGACTGAAGTGGATGTTGTGGTAACCTGACAGTGATCCAACATCAGTGTGTATAAGGGAGGGAAATGCTTGAAACTTATTTTCCAAGATACTTGCAGCGAGCCAGCATTTTAAACAGTGCTAAGCTGTTTTGCATTTGTCTAGACTTGGACTTTGCTTGTAATCCTCAGGCTGTGATTTTTACTTTAATATATGAATGACTGACTTAACTTTTCCACAGGTCAGAGACGTGCTGTTTCAGATGTGCACAGCTTCAAACATATATCCTCAGGACCCATATTTATAATGTAGTCCAAATAAAGATGATTTTACACATCCTTGTTTCTTGAAGTTATTGCTTGTGGCGAATACTTCTGCTGTAACTAATTGAGTCCTTGAGTGTTGCTTGAGGAGTTGAATTGTTTTTTTCCCCCTCTGTGGTCTTGATGAGAAACTGATATGTAGGCAGTAAACTTGTATTATTACTTTATTTACTTCAGTCATGACATGAGATGTGATGTCACTTGATCGATAATGGTCAGGTGCAATTAGTTCCCATATTGACATGCATGTGGGAATATTAATGTGGAGGATTTTATTCATGTGGAGAAAGCTCTATCAGCCAGAGAGGAAGACAAAGATGTAGAACAGTGAGTGTGCAAGAAAATCATTACTTATGAGACACGTCCTGAACAACAGTATTGTTTGGACCTGATTATTTGCCATTTCTCACTCATCAGTTTGACCTGAAGAAATGCTCAACTCACTGGGCCTAATTCACCAATATCTTAAATTTTTTTTTCTTAAATTTGAGGTCATACAGTCTGTCAGATTCAAAGACATGTTCTCAAACTGAACTGCTGAATAATTTGCACCTGGGTTTTTGAGTCCCATTGTCTGAGCTGAAAGTGCATGTGCCTGCTTGTTGATCTAATTAGCATAGGTAAATGCTGTTGGTCCCCGTAAAGAGGCATGAGAAAATTATGGGTGAAATTATCCTTGAGTAATGTCTTACATGCAGTGCCGTAGCTCATCCATTAAGTATTAAACCACTTGTTCCAATCCATGCTGTATTTTTATAAGAAACAGGCCCGGCTCTGTTGCATTAACCAAGGGACAATAAAGCTGAAGGGTCACTGGTCCAGTGTGTTCGCTCCAATCAAAAACTCATGCCATCTTTTGAGCCAAAGTAGCTACTTATGTGTCACTGACAATTCAGATGTGGCCAAAGCACCAGGATAGTAGTGTGTAGGATAGTGTTTTAAGTAAAATAATCTGCTAGAACATATCCACAAATAGCATTTACTTGTCAGCAACAATAATGTACATTTAAATATTGAGTTGTCTGAAATATTCTAATCAGTGAGTGTAAGCCAGACAGGAACATAAGCTTTCAAATACAAGCATTCAGCCCTGTTTAGTTTGGATTAAGTTACAAACTTATAGTTCTGATTTTGAGTCATCTTTCCCCATCATATTGAGTTGCAGCTGCCAGTAGGCTTCTGCCTTGCATCAAAATGAAGGTCTGCAGTTGACTCCCATCACAGCTGAGCACAGTGCAGGGTGCATATTTCATGAATTCATGCCCAAAGTTCAGGTTCTGGTTCAAGAAAGAAAAAAAAAAGTGCCTTGTCCAAATAGTTGTAGTTTGACAGTCCAAAGACAGTATAAGCATGTGACAAGACACTTTAGTCTGGGGGAATATAGTAAGGATGTTTTGGAAACCAGGTTTCTGAATTTCATTTCCACTTTTGTGTAAAGAACCTACAAAATTTCCATCATGAGTTCAGAGTGAAATACAGAAGTGACCAGGTGCTCACACAGCTACTTTAGTGGAAATTTAAATATTGGCTTCCCACACTCTGGCCATTCAGGGAACACATTTCATGGCAACATTAATCCTCAAACCAAACAATTTACAAAATGGCTTTTGCAGCTGCAAGTAAGTTTCCATTATGTATACAAAAGCCACCTATTGTTGATCATCTAGGAATCTGCAACAGCGCTCCAGAAAAGGACCTGGAATGCAGACACATTTAACCAAAGTAGGTAGATGTTCAGTGTCAACAGCTGTAGAAGACTCTCGGGGGGGTTGTAAAGCAACTAAACTTTGAACAGAGTCGGTTGCTTGTATTGCTCACATGGTCTTTTGATAGACAATTCAAAAATAGTCCAGTTTTAAGAACATTTGACCTTTATTCAGAGGTTTGACTGAAGATTTAATCGCAGAATTGGTCCAGAAGAGATCTGCTTTGGATTATGGGTGGAGTCTGCACTTCTTCGCCCTGGAAACACAAGTCCAGTATTACATCACGCACTCCCACAAACAAATCAAAGACATGTGATATTTGTGCTCAGTGATTACTTACAAGGTCTCAGTCCTGTTGCATAAGCCAATGTTTTCAATGTAGAACACATTAACGCATTTACTTGCTTCCTGGTAGCATTTTAAAAATCAGTGTGACTCTGCTGCAGTGAGTCACTAGCAGTGCTTGTGCAGGTGGTTTGTGTTCTTACCCCTCTTCACTCCTTTTGTGCGCTCAGGACTGGCTCTGCTCATGCCTGCAGGGTTCACACACTGGCCACTGCAGATGCCCTCTCTGTTGTTTGTCTCACAGACCACAGCATCACAGTGGACATAGATCTGTAGCGAGAATAGATTAATGAAGATCCAATGCAAAAAAAAAAAAAGTAGTGTTTTGTCTGCATGCACAAATTCATCCTACCTGGTCTTTCAGAACCTCTTCGTCCTTCGTGAAGGTGAACATCTTCATAGAGAAGCGTTTGACGTGGGAGGGGATTGTAACCCTGGAGTCACTCAAAACAGGATGGATGACGGTCATATAGCTGTCGTCAAGGTTCTCGCAGCTGGGGATGATGAAGTTTTGTTATGACTTGAATCAATAGGACTGTCTGCACAGCACCCTTGAAAAGCAAAGTGACTGCTTCATAAAGATTGGGCAGATGAATGGAGTGAAACAGGGTTACAGAAATGAGGCAGGCATGTTATTCGACCTAGTATTCTGGGTGCTGATGCTGCTTGCATCCCAAGCAGAACTGTAGAGTTCATTCCATACGTTACCCATCAACAATGATGTCCCAACTAGGCAGCGAGGTCCTGTCTTCAGTAAGAGTAGCCCAACAGTTCTCCAAAATTAGCTCCAACTGGGGGTCAGCAGACTGCATCAGCTCCACCTCAAAATACAGGGGTTCCCTCAGGTATTTCACCACTGGATAGTCTTCCGTTTGGTAAAAGAGGTCGTATGATGAATCTGTGGGGCGAGGGGATATTTGAGGACAGGCTCAGTGACATAAGTGCACAATAAATAAAAGCCGAATTGATTTGTGATCCTGAAGGGAAAAAACTGCTTCTGTATGCAATAGCTTCTCTACTTCTATTGAAGCAGGAGTCAGCCTCACCCTGGGCCAGTCTCATCTGCACCATCAGCTGCCCTGACCCGGTTTCTGCTGTGGGTTCGTTGCTCCTTGGCTTATAGGAGAAGGCCATTGTCTCCGTGTCGTTGACCAAGTAGTAGCAAGAAACTTTGTGCCTGTAAAAGAACGCAGTTAAATTATGAAAGCTAAACTCTCAGATGGAGGAGAATGGCTGGCCAAAAAACCTAAAGTGATCCCTGCATAGCTGAGAGGGTCAAAGGAGCGGATGGGTGTCTTGTTACCTGTACTCCGGATCAACTGGCGATGTGAAGGCTTTGGCTGAATGATGGTACAGGGCAATCTCATTTTCATATAGCATGTAGTTGTCAAAGAACTAGAGACAAGAGCATTGAGAATTTTTTTTTAAGTCATTTGAAAGGGTTGTAAGACACTTAAGTGGATATTAAACACTTACTGTTCTGGTGGTCCCACATGTATCCACATGGAAAGAGAAATATGCAAAACGATCATCGCTGAAAACTGGTTTGCAGGATGGATCTGTCAGTGTCAGCTGACTGGGGAGCAGATTGTGGACAGATTCCACCTTTGCAGTCAGAGCAGTCATTGTCCCATTGGGATAACATGCTGAGATAAGTAGAAAAGAATCAATTATTCATCAGAACTAGCTTTATCCAAGCAGCAGAAATGCTGTGATTTAAACATCTTACTAGTTGTTGTCAAAGGGAAGTTGCAGGCCAAGGAGAAATCCCCAAGCTTCCAGTTATTATTTGAATCCCACAGAAGCAAGTCAATTCTGGCTTTGACTGAATCGGACTCGATCAGCTGTAAAATAAAAAAGGGATTTGTGTGTAATGTGTGTGATAAGAAACTTCATGTTCTTTTGCTGCAGCAACATGGCCTACCTCAAACACCGCGTCAGGAGAAGTGTACGCCACACTAAGGCTGAAGTGTGTGCCGTTTTCTCTGAGCCTGTAGAGCTCAGCCAGCTCTGGTGTTAGCTCGCGAGTGCCAATCATGGTCTGGAAGTTGTGGCCTTGACTCCCATACGTCACACTGATGTAAAACATGTTCTGGTCACAGGTGCCAGTGACTCTGGGTAGAACTAAAGCAAAGGGAAATTACACAGCATTTCCCCTTTTGAATCTCATGGTTGTGCTGGCACCAATAATGCTCTTACTCTTGGCCTAAAAACAAGGTTATTTTCTCAGATTTTGAAAATTCAAACTTTCTGCTCTTTAATATACAGAAGCTGCCACTTTATGGCAACCCCTCACTAATGAATTAAACACTGAATCCCCAACCAGAGATGGGATAAGCTGGACAATGGTAGTAAATAAATGCATGCAAAGGAAACAGTGTCCCAAAAAAACAATGCATCCAAGATTTAATAGTCCCATTCTTGCCAAAACAGACCAGACAGGAGCTGCTCACCAACATCCTGCAGAGATGCCTCGACCTCCATGGGGCAGGGGACTGGTGTTTGCTCAGGCAGAATGATGAACCCCAAGATCAGAGGGAGGAAATAGACCGTAACCAAAGGGTCAGGATTCTGTGGACATCACAAGCTCAGTCATGCTCCACTGCCGCCAAGAGAAATCCATAGACCTCACAATGCAATCAAATCTACAGCCCACATACATGTTTCAGGACAACATCATCTGAGAAGGGCACTTGCAGAGAGAAGCTCTTGGTGCCGTTAGAGAAGCTGTGTTCCTGGACGGTGAAGCCTCTGGCGTTGCACTCCTCCACAGTCAGAACCCCGGTAGGGAAGGTGATGTTCAGCAGCTCCATGTCATGGAGGAGCGGCCCCAACTGAGCATTGAACACCCTCTCCTCTGGGATGGTGTCTACGAGAAACAGTTGCCAAGGGTTAGGTTTTAAACCGTTTAACATGCATTGAGCTTTTAGTCTTTGTTACAAGATGGGGGCTCACTGTCAGAGACTTGGGGACGCTGAGGCATCAGAGGGGTGGTGATGGGAAAGAGGACTTTGTATCTGGTATCAACCTGGGTGTCTTCTGCCCTCCACAGCAACTCAAGCATGGGTTCAACACTGTAGGTGGTGTGGTACTGGTAATCTGGGGCATGGCTCTGCAATAATTCATAACTTTTCAATAAAACATGCAAACAGGCCCCGGTGACCTACCTCTGCTGCATGTCCAACCCATTTGTGCACTCACCTTGTAGTAACCATCAGGCGATCCAATCGGGATCTCAATGATGATGTGAAATTTAGTAGCAGACAGTGTGTATCCCCTGGCACCCATCTGGGCTTCATCCAGCCTCTGTCCATTTATGCCCATGTGCATTTCAAGGATTTTGATGCCACCGTCTATCAGGGGCGTTATATGACGAGGTACGTGCCAGGAGATTACATCCTCAGTGAACATCACACCACCTAATAATGAAGACAACTGTTGGTTTGAATCCCCTTGAAAATGATGATTTGTAGGACGCTGCCTCCAAAAGACTCACCTATAGGACAAGCAGCGGCCGAGTCCACAACTGTCAAGCCATGCGGTGCCTTGTAGTAAGCGCTCACTCTGAAAACCTCCATGGGGATTCCAGCCACCTTAAAAATAAATTAGTTTAGGTACAACGTCCTTATAGAACTGAAACATGGAGGGACTGCTCTTGGTGCTTACATCCTCAGAGTAAGTCTCCGCTGTGTTGTATGGGCTTCGCATCACCAGTCTATTAGGGGTTGTCATGGCACCATAGCCAGCTTGTTGGGCCTCACTCAGCACCATCACCTCTGGTTCAGGAGTGTAAAATGTCAGCTTCCAGATTCCAGGTGTTGTGTCTTTGGCCTGTAGTCAGCGGGAAGAGTAAAACCCATCCTTTTCCATCACTGGCATTTCAAGTGAACGATGCAAGCAAAAATAATTTTAGACATAAAAAAATTTGAATTAAAATCAAAATTAGAAATGCACATACATCAGGAATGGTGTTCATCTTGGAGTCATCTTTAGGGTTGAAGTGCCCCTTCATTTCAGCTGCTGCATCATATGTGGTCATGTAGTTTGACACCTAAACAGACAGGTAAATTCAGGCTTTTTACAGACTACACTTTTTTTTTTTAGGCAGCATTCACTGTTAGTAAGTGACCTACTTCCATGTAGTTCCTGTCACAAACGATCTCCCGTGATGCCCACTGAGAGTAGCCACATGTTTTCGTTACTTCATGAGTAACCACCTTCGATGGACTTTGGTCGTACATTTGAAGTCTCAAGCCAACATTAAAGGTCTTATCTTCCTACGGATGAAACAAACTTTTAAGTCAAAACTAAAAATGGAATGCAAACATATGCTGGTGTAATTTTATATCTCAGCCATTAAAGTATCTAAATGAAGTAGAGCTTATAACTTTTGTGCATGCAGAATATCTCCATATGGTTGATTTAAAAAGCACCAACACTTGTTAAAAAGGATGAAATAAATGAATTGGAGAATTTTCTTAGCTACACTATACTAGGCTATATGCATGCCCTGTGGGTACTTTTCACCTATCTGGATTAAACTGCATAAAACAAGAAAGCTTCTGTAAATTACTAATTAGCCTGTATTGGTTGCTAGGTAAATTCAATCCGTTTAGCTTGAGGGAAGCATATAAAGTCTGAGAAACTTGATACTGAAGACTTCTGGCTGCATAAAAGTGCAGTGATTATATTTTTTTGCCTGTGGTAGTCTACAAGAAACGAAAGTGAGTCCTCCATTAATTTGAATTGAACTTACATTGTTGTCCACATAGCAGCCCATCAGGGATGCATAAATTCTGGTGTTACCCCACGGGTCAGACTCCATGCTGTATCCACATTGAGCAGCCAAGCTGGGTGTTATCAATATGTGTTGAGTGCCATCTGGGAAGACAGGCAAGCATTACTGGGATCAGTTCTTCCAGTAAAATGAACAGTCTGCTCATCATTAGGGAGACATACTCACTGATCGCTTCGACTTCAAGCTGGCTCCCCACAGCAAGAGCCTTGTCCAACGTCAGCCTCATTAGATTGCCCACACAGTCTGACCTTAAACCACTGTCTTGTTTGAGGAAAAGGCCTATCAGACGGGATGTATAATGGCTTAAGGGAACATACGTCATTTAATACAAATTAAGCCCTTACTTGACTGTGAATTTAGCTTCATACTTGGCTTCGTTTGACCCAGGACGACTGCTGCAGCCATCAGATTCCATAACAGGCTATAATTTAAAGAAGAAAAAAAAACATTGAATTCATATGCATTTCAGTGAGATGACGCTAGCTACAGCGCAGAAAAACCGTAAAGAAAACAACATACACGTGCGCAAGTGTCTTCATATTGCAGACTCAAAGCTGCCCAACACAGTCAACAGGAATTATGGCACCACCAGAGCTTGGCACTAAAAGCCCGTGGATCCTCCCAGCACAGCAGATCTGAACCACGGGGCCTGATTACTCTCGGGAGCCAACAGCAGCTGCTTTATATAAAGGTTAGTCAAGGGGCACAGGTGAGTAGCATCAGCAATTTACAAGGCTCATTTGCTATGCTTGATATATGCCTCCGTGCTGCCCCGACTGCTGCTCAGAGGCAACTCTCTGACAAGAATATCAGACTTGAAAATCAAATCTATATTTAACAATGAGCACAGAATAAAAAGGCTTACATCAGTCATATAATCAAAAATAATTTATTGTTCATATATAGTGCAATAACATACATACACGTCATTTGGTTATAACCTGAAGAAATGGTCAGCTTTTTTCTTAATATGGCAAGAAAATGTTGCATCTTCCTGTGAAGGCAAACTGAGAGTTGCAGTGGTGAGACGTGATCGACTGCCTTGCCTTTATGTCGCCCATCACCCTCTGAAAGGATATCTGCTCAAATCAAGGTGTTTCCTTTTCAGTAAACACATCTCACTGATACTGTAAGCAGGCACCATAGTGGTTGTTTTACATTAACCAGCCTCCTCCCAGTGTCCTCGTGCTTTAAACACTGTATCATATAGCACTGACATTTATTACCGACCGTAAAGCCCGAGCTCATCATTGTACCGAGTACTCGGATTGATTTGTCTGCTCTCAAACTTATTCCAGTGATACACTTTCCTTTATGAGCCTAATGATTTTTTTTTTTTTTTTGATTAGAGGACCAGTGAGGTAGTCAGGATATGAATCTGTCAACTTAATCAAGATCTATCGAAGCCCTTTGCATTTGTCTCTCAAGTGATTTTTAAGCTGTGCTGCTGCTTGGTGCACGTTGTTGTAGATGTTTTTCTGCACGTTATGGTGTCATGTTGTTTGGTGACTTGAAAAAAAAAATCAGGTGCTTAATGCTTGTTTACATAAAAGTGAAATTAAATAATATTACCATTCATCACATGTATTGTCACAACAATTATGTCCATCTAAAATCAATGATAATCACATATACTGCGGTAAAACCATTCCAATAAATACACAATGAGGGACCCAATATGTCACATTTGTCTCTTTCAGAGTATCTTTTTCTAAACCATCATATAAAAAGTGAACTCTCTAATGAAAGTTTGGGCTTCTCAGACTTTTGGTCCTCCTTAACCACAGGAAAACCAAACGTCTGCATGACACCGGCCCAGAAAGACCAGAGTGAAGTATTAAGTTATCAATAACCCCTATCGATCTTGTGCTGCTGGTCCAGAAGTGTCTGCTGGAGGCTCACTTTGGCGTCTTCAAAGGCTGGGTTGATTTTCAGAGCCTGCTGAAAATCCTTCTTGGCGTCGTCGAAAAAACCTGCAAAATAGGGTTAAACGTTGAGTTACAAATGTGAGCCTTGATGTAATGCATCCTGACACCGGCGTGGAAAAACGAAGATTCAGCAGCTCATTTCACGGGCACCACGAGTACAGGTAGGCACGAGTGAGTGTACACCTGGCTCCATCTAGTGTCTTGGAAAATAACACAAGAAACCAGCCCCATACATATGATCACAGTAAAAAAATATCACTTTGTGGGTTAAAAGAAACTTATAAATTAGTAGCAACAGTAGCAAGCGTATTCTCATTTACGACAAATCCCCCTTAAGTATATCAATTATTTTATCCTTGGAATTGTAGAGTTTATCCCTGAAAACGAGATGGCGATGCTCTTATTTTGAAAACCACGCCCCCGGAAATTGTGTTTATTTTACTCCGGCTTACCTGAAGCTGACAAAACAGCAAATAATGTGGAGGCAAAGTGTAAATTAACGCCTTTCCTTACCTAATCTGTAGTGAACGAGTCCTCTGTTGTAGAAAGGTATTTCAAAGTGGCTGTCGGTCTCTATCGCTGATGTATAATCCTCTACCGCTTCGTGAAAATCCACCCGGCGGTACTTTATCTGCCCGCGGTTGTTGAAAGCAGTAGCCAAGTTGCTGGCCTCACACCCCCTGTGGATGTTTTACAAAAATTAAATATAAAAACCCTGGTTTGTCTAAAGGAAAATGTCACACAACGGAGTTAACGTTAGGGGCGGAAGTGAGGGAAACGTTAGCTTCAGTTAGCCGTTACTAGCACAATTTGGCTCATAAAGCGCAGCAGCTGGTACCTGGTCTGCAAACAGGAGCAGATAAACTTGGTGTACAGCTCCTCTGCCAGCTTGAAGTTGTGTTTTTTAAACTCAGAGTGAGCATGTTCAAATATTTGAGAGTTATCCTCCTCCATGAAGGTGGCTTTCAGGTGGTTTGTTGACGTTTTCTTCCTCTACTACGGAAGTGACGTAAACGGAGGAATCCTCCAATCGCATTGCAGTGCGTCTACAGCGCGTTGTTTTCTGAGTTTATTGCCAGAAAACAAACAAACTTCAGATCTGTGAACACATGAGGCAGTCATCAGCGTAAGCATATTCATTTTAGGTAGAGCAGTTATGCCTTTTCCTTTAAATATAATTTTCATATAGAATCAGTGCAATTTTGATGCTGCTTATTGTACAATTAATTTAATTAAATGCAGAGAAATTGAACTCAGTTTCTGTTGGTAAATACCAAAACGGTCAGTAAATTATTTTTCTAATACAAGTTGGACTACCCTTCACTACATTCCCGACTTTTCTGTTAAAAGACCCACAATAAATTTGGGAGACTTAAAACTCTATGTGTGTTAAATACACCATCCATCCATCCATCCATTTTCTAAACCGCTTTATCCTCACAAAAAAATTGTGCTTTGTCCATCAGTGCTGCTTATTTTTTGTAACAGCAGGTGGCAGAGCTGACTCAGACTTATTGCACAAAACAACAAATTATAGATTGTATGTCATCATGTTTTCAAAGCATGGATACAAAATGAATGTAGATAGAAAATAAAAATAAAAATAATTACAATTATACAATTAT
>OMLB01035082.1:0-14240 GCA_900302555.1 Myripristis jacobus | reverse complement strand
TGGGTGTCCTCTGCTCAGGTAAAAGAATGAATTGCCTCTTTATGTTTCGTGATTGGTCAAGCCATTAGGCCTGGCGCAGCTTGAGTGTTTTGGTTGTTTTAATTTAGTCTGATCTTCTCAGGCGTCCCACCGCAGACTCTCCTCCCGCCCCATGCTGGTTTAACGAGGCCTCACTCGCACCATGATCACCGCAAGATAGTGGCGGACGGGCGGTCCTGGTCTGCTAGTGAAAACGAACGCTTACCCTTCATTTTCACTTGAATTTAATTCCCAAGGTACCGGAGAGGTTGCATGGGGACGCATTGTCACAAACCGCTAAAGCTCCCAAAAGTCCAAACTCCTCAGGCGCCGGAGAAATGACGAGCGGCTCTCCCCGTCACGCTCGGTCACCTCTAACCTCGCCGAACCCCTCCCTCGACTTTCCAAAGACCTGGATCCGGCGCTCAGACTTGTGCAAGGCGCCATAAGCGGCTAATTATTCCCAACGCCTCCCTCTGTTCCACGCTTGTTTTCCAAAAACGTTCCCATGTAGCGTGACCCGCATTGACAGTACTGGGTTTGCAAGGCCTCGGGCTAATGTGGGCCTGATTATGAAATTTCCTGTAGTTTCCCGTTCGCTCTGTAATAGGTGTATTCCACCGAGAGAGACGGACTTCGCTTTCCCCTAATTTTCCTCTGTTGATAATTCTTAGACAGAAAAGAAAGAATGTGCATATATGTCTGTGTGTGTGTGTGTGTGTGTGTGTGTGTTTGTGCACGTGTGAGATGAGGACATGATAACCAAGAAGTACAAACCACAGTTTGAGATTTCAGGTTTTAGTGTGCCAAAGCATTCCAACAAAATCCTCACATTTTCTCGTCTGGCCACAACTCCCTGCTCTGCTGTCTCTCCGTCCGTCTTTATCTTGCTTTATCTATGAGTCTTTTTCCTTCGATTTCCCGTTTTCTTTTTTTATCGGGTCCCTCATCCTCTGTCCCCAACTTTTTCACCTCTCGCCTGAGTGACTCGCCGTAATACCCTGTGATCCAGGTACTTGACACTGACCGTTCTCATGCAGTCCAGCCAAAACAAATGCAATGTTTCCCGTCTATGTTTTAATAAAGGGAAACTCTGTTCAATGTCAGGAATAAGCATTTCTTCCACAACTTCAAAAGCCGTTTTTTTTCCCTTTTTTTAAAGCCCCAACATTATCCATCTTCTTCTTCTCCTTCCACCTTCCTGTTCAGCTGTGTTTTCAAGCCTGATGCTCTGGCTTGGACGGCGAATATCAGGTGAAAAATGGTCATCCATCTCTCAAAAGCACCGGTGATACTTGACCAGCGGTGCAACAGACCGGCGTGAGCAGCCAGTGGAGACTGTGCAGGCGAGCTCCATGTATCTCCATCTAGTCACTTGATTATTGCCAGCACTGGGGAGCAGATTGGTCCTGATTAAAAATATGCTCCATTCTCCATAATCACAGCACTGTAATTACTGGCCAATTACACCGTTTTCATGTGTTGCTCTGTTGTTTATGTTCCCCCGAGATATATTAGCTCAGTGTTTACTGCCGCGGCGCTCGGAGCAGGGATAGGCCGGTGACAGCAACACAAGGACAACAGCAGCGACATCAAAGACGAACGACACGGAGAGAAAAAGTCGGGCACACTTTCATCCAAAACTGTCGTCTCTGTCCTGTGAAGTCACTGCGGGCGGCGAGGGACGACAAGACAGCGCAGTGTGTGTGAGTCTTTCCGTCCACAGCTTAAGTGTTTCCAGCGTGTGTGAGGCAGCCACTGTCCAGATGCTCCGTCCAGGCCTGGAAAACACTGTTTTCTGATGCATGTGGCGAGTGAGGGAGATGTAGCCGCACGCACGGTGGGCCTCGTCTGCCCCCTCGGGCTTGTAGACCCCCCCTGGGGCCACGAGAGCCCCCCCTTCCTGCCCTGGGCAAATATGAACCCCAGGATCTGGAAACAGACCACTGCAAGCAAAAACTCAATTTCCAAAGTCCTGTGCCTAAAACATCTAAAACTCAGATTTTTTAAAACAAGTGCCGTGCCAAAGACTCTATAAATCGTCAATAAATCACGAAGGGCCTTTTATTATTTTCTCATTCTTTTTTCCCCCCCATTTTTTTGTTGCTTTACTACTTTGCTACTGAAAAGTCAGTCCCTTTGCTGTTGCCTTTGGGCTACACTGACAGTGGGGTTTCACGGACCGCCAAAGGGGAAAGCTAAGAAGTCTGATGGTTTCTGGCATCGCGCTCAAAGTCCAAAAATACTAGCTCACTTAACATCACCGCGGGGTAATGAAGGGAGAGCAAAAAGAGCGAGGGAGAAGAAAAAAAAAAAGCGACTGGGTTAAACAAAGCCGGTGCAGAAAAACAGGGGAAAACAAGAGGAGCTGACAAATGAGAGAGGGAATGGGGTTACACCTGTTCAGAGGAGTGGTGGGGAAGCAGGAGAAGAGTGGTTGACTATCATCATTCCCATCTGGTGCTGTTGTTAGCAACACACAACAATAAACAAGGCAGGCCCTGTTGCACAAACCGAGGGCTGGGCTGAATTAGGGAGGCAAATAAATACACAGACGCACATTTTATATTGCATTTACATTGCTGAGGGTCCTGTCCAGAGCAATAAATAACGTGTAGAGCAGTACAGTCGTGCTGTTCAGGCTTCAGTTCCTAGATCACCAAAAATTGCAAGCAATCAGAAGAAAATTCCTGCGACCATAAGATGATCAAGGAACAGGGCTAAGGAGAAATGCAGAGGGGATGTTTTGAAGGCAATGTGAGTGAGCGAAGGAGAGGGGATGTGATTCATTCTGTGACAGAGGACGGGGATTGACTCAGCTGTCCTTACTGGAACGGGAAGATAACTCTGCTATTGGAGGGAGAAGAGTTGGACACACACACGGAGCACGCAAATCCAAACTTGGTTGTAGGAGTAAGGAAATGAGCTAAGCCTATTTCCCCCAATAGGTGCCTGAAGCAAAACGGTGCGGCGCTGCAGACGTGACCCGCTCACCGCTGACCCGGGCGGTCAGCGGACCGAGGGAGACGAGGACAGATCGGCATCATCACGCGATCACGCGGCCCTTGATTCCCCGAGCATCCAATCAGGGTCTGAGGGTGAATCAGGCGTTACTGTCAGCACAGGAGAGTCATAAAGCTGCACCGGGCAGAAAATCACTCATCAGTCACTCTGCAGCAAAATCTAACCTCCAGCAGAACCTGTGTCATGAGGCACGGCTCCCTCAGCTCGACTTGGACAGGTTATTTTTTGCTAAATGTTTTCAATTCCAACCAGAGGGGAAATGACTAAGGCCTCCAATGATATACTACAACGCCTATTGATGCTATCTTTGATTTGAAGGCAGTCCAAGCCACAGTCTCGAGCACGGGGTGAGAGACGGGTTGACACAGCGACCGCTCATACTCTCGGGCTTCTGGCTTTCACCTCCGATGGTATTATTCATATATTTCTTTAACGATCTGCGCTTTTTATAATGTTAAAGAGAGTCTGTAAATGAAGTTAGAGAAGCCTGGCACCGTCGGCCAGCGCTCTGCCAACCCCACTTTATTGCCCCTCCCATTTCTCTCTCACATTCTCTCTCTCTCTGTCTCTTTGGGTGGTGAATAATAAGTCTGAGTGTGAGGCTCCAAACGACCAAACTGTCAGTTCCACTCAGCCGGCCAAAGACACCATACACGGCATGAATTTAACGCCTTCTCCATTTGCCTTGACAACATTTTCATCACTTACAAAATATTGAAGGGCGAAAAGATTAATTAACTACAACAAGATATTAAATAACACACACACACATCGCCACACTCCATTTGCCCGGCAACGACTGCTTCATCCTCTCTCCTATCCGCTGCGTTTCTTTTCCTGTGTTTCTTTTCTTTTTTTTTCCCAGCGTCTGCCCGGCAGATGACACAGCGGCGCGGCTGCAGAAAGGAAAGATAACCGTGATCCAGCGATGAGGATCACGCTTTGCGTCTTGGTAGATGAAGAAATAATAACAGCGTTTCAGATGTTTAAACATTGCCGGGTTGTCATTGTGTTTATGAGCGCCAGTAAACAGAGAGTAATCAGGGACCCCGTAAATCAGCCAAAATGAGAGGAGCGTCTCAGCGAAGAAGTAAATATGTTGTCAAGGCTTCGTGTCCTCTTGACTGCATGTGTGTGTGTGTGTGGGTGCGTGTGTGTGTGGGTGGGTATATGCGCATGCTGCCAGGGTGTCACAGCAAACAAAAAAAGAGAAAGTAACATTCTCATCAAGGGTGAAGACTGGGGTTTAGTTTAAGATTGGCGTGACATGTCTAACCACAGATGGTTTGCATGGTAATGATAGTCGAAAAAAAGCGAGATTGAAAAAGAGACCCTGATGGTATCTGAGGATCAATGGGCTCATACTTCAAACGGTGACTTCATGACAACAGAGGGACTGTACGGCTGGCCAGGGACGTATTACAAGAGTAACAATACCCCTGATGACGTCCGGCAAGGTGGGCTTTACCACGGCTAAACTATTCCAACAGATGCCCTATTGTCCTGTTATCCCTGCTCTGATAGGACAGGTACAAAAGAGACAAAACAGGGCTGAGCCGTCTCCACTGGGCCATTCCGTCACAGGTTTCTGAGCAATGTCAGCTAAGAAGAGCAACTGTTGTTTGCGGTGTGCAAAACACACATGCTCGGAAAAAAAAAAGGAGAAACCACTAGTAAACATTATTCGGATTTTTAAGTGTTTTCTTGTACCCAAAAATATCAGTTTTCTTGAGTTGGAGGCCAAATGATATGTTTGCGCTGTACTCACTGCATCATTATGTTGCAATTCTTCACAGTGGTAGGTTGAACTGCCCTCTCACACACTTGGGGAGGTTTCTCTGTGTGTATGTGCGTGTGTGTGTGTATGTGTGTGTGAGGCCCTTGACTGCCCCTGCTAGGTCACACCTCTGGTCTCTCATTAAGCCTCTCTCTCTTTACTCTCCCGCCCTCCTCCGTCCCATGGGAACACAATGGCAGCCCATTGTTCTAGACGCGGCTCTGTTTTTAAAATGGAAACAATTTGTGTTTTATACGGACCGGGGCGAGAGCAGCTCGGTTTCCCTGACTAGGCAGACAGCTGTGTTTTCTGAGTCCGATGAGCTGATTGTGTATGTGTGTGTGTCCCAAAAACCCTTGGCGTGCTGATGATTTAAAAACGATCAGGTTGAGAGAGCGCCCCGCTCATTATTCTGCACTCTTCCAGTTCTATGTTAGGGAGCTATGCGTAAACAGCGGCTGCGCTGATGTTTGTCTGTTAACACTTCTCCACAGAATGACGGCTAGAATGAACACTGTCTCGTTCCGCTGCTGTCTTCTCTGTTTGCCTCGCACCCAGCCTCTGTTTAGTGGTCGGAAGCCAATATCCCATCTTCCAATGAGAGAGGTTCACCAGCTTTTTTTTTTTCTTCCTCTCCCTGTCTTTTTATCCACCTTTCCATTCGCATGAAGTCTGCACCACAGCCTAATGCCAGGATTATACCTCACTTGTGCCAACTTCTCCTCGTTCCCACCATTGTAACAGCCACACCCAAAAGGACACATGCAGAGTCTTGCATCGACATCACTGAAGCCTCTGCTTTATGGAGACAGAGGGCAAAAAAGAGACTGGAATATGTTTCATCATAAAAAGCGCTGTGGCAGAGAGTGTCTGCTAAGACACTCACATAAGTGTGTTAGCTGGGCCGCTGGTAGCACCTGTGCCTGTATATGCCTGTGTGTGTGTTTGTGTATGTCTTGTAGAAAGGCATGTTTTCGCACAGGGCTTTACATCCTGAAACATATTCCAAAGTCATGTTTGCACTCTGTCTCGATAGAGCAGAGCCAACAGTGATGCCACTGTCGCATTTAAGCACACATGGGACCTTCATTAATGTCTGCAACTCCACTCTCATCAGTGGGGCTGTCACTACAAATGCATGTGACTCAGCTGTTCAAACCCAAAGAACTTCATTTTAAATTCTAGTGGAGGTCCAAAGTTTTCCAAAGATCCCAAATATGTCCTGCTGAGTTACAGGGAAACACGTATAAAAAGATGCACAGGATATCTAGATATTTTCTTTGTGATGTGATGGTGCAGCCATTTGAATATTTCACTCAACAGAAGTGTGATGTAGCTTCAATAAAGAGTTGCAACCAGCAGATACAGAATATTTTAAATATGTTTTCAAATTAGCAGGAAAAGTTTTTTTTCTAACTTTGAAGCTACTTACATCTCTGTGCTCAACGCTGGGTGGGTTACCTTCATAAATGCCCTAAAGCACACAATTGACTCTAACTTTAATCTAATCTATTTTCTAACTCTAACCCTAAATACATGTCCTGGCCCTAAAACAACCCCTTCAAGAAGTGAGACCTGGTAAAATGTCCTTATTTTGGAGGATTTAATCTTGCTATCTTTGGGAGGAGGACTACAAGGACACACAAACACACACGCACACAAAATACTCATTTCTTCCAACCACGGTCCCTCTGTCTCTTAGTCACTGCCACCACGCTCTCCTTCTCGCAGCAGGCCCCCTCCGCTGCTGGAGAAAGTCAGCTCTTGATCTCGATGGAACGAGTCGCTCCCTCCCCTCTCATCCCTTCCACACTGATTCCTAAAGCCCAACCTGAACCCAATGAGTCTTGGCAAAATCCGTCGCCTTGGAACAACCTCTCCTTCCCTCTCTCCCCTTCCTCCTTTCCTATGAAACTGTGGAAACAGCGGATCGTGGCCAGTCTATGCAGAGCTCTGGATTCCTGAGATGAAGAGTCCTCATCTATCACTGTCTGGGAGTGGCTCATTGTCACCGAGCAGCCCCGAGTCGAGCACCGTCTGTGGCCCACAGTAAATTACATTGTTGTGCGAACGTCGCTATGACACTGGTGTCTTAAATCAGACACGAGGACTGCTGTGTAAATCAGCGCAGTTGGGTTTCTCTTTGGAGAGGAAACAGGAGAGGCATTAATGGTAAAGGAAATCCACTTAAGTATAGCTGGTTAGTCACAAATATGAAAACAGCCATGATAGCAATCTCTGTATAATAAACAACTCGCAGATCTTTCCACCTGTCTCCGAGTCGGATCAAACCCACGGACAGAAAGCCATTGAAGACAAGAAATCCAAACATTCTCATTTTCCGTATTAAGATTTCATTTTCTGGTGCTGAACCTCCTCCTCCATTTAACGGGACAACTCCAAAGCTCCTTTTAAGTGCCACAAAACTCTCCAGGATTCAATAACTGTCTGGCGCTCACTGTGACCTAATTTGAAAGGCCCTCAGGATCTCAGCAGCCGCCGTCAAACACCACTGTTTTCATTGAACACATTTCTGACAAAACTATGTGTTAAATGTCGCCGGTGTCGGTAACAAGTCACTCTAACGCCGTAAAATTCAGGTGAGATATGCCGCGCCGTATGGCCAAGAACATCTTGTGAAATGGAACGGACTCAGATGTTGCCTGATGAGGAACACAACGTGTGCTGGAAGTAGCACACAAAATACATAATCAGGCCAGTCTGACCGTTTACAATATTATAAACACATAAAATGTATTTAGTTCACTGTGACTGGAAAATGTTAGAGGGGTTACATGTAGCAACAGAAAACAACAACAACAGAAAACAATAGGAATCTTTTCTAATTTTTTTTCTTCAACAGAGCAGTAATTTGTTCATCATGTTGATTTAATAGATGCACTTCAGAAAAGGGCACATAAAAACGTTATAAACTCGCCAGCGTCCAGCGGCTGCTGTGTCGATGAGACTTCCAGTCAGCGCATGGAAGATAAGACTATTTCAGATGGATGCAAACACTGGGAAGCGTCTCTGTAACCCGTGTGTTCACAGCCTGCCGTACTCAGCTGCTCCCTGACTTCATAAGGGAGAGAACCTGAGAAAATGTACCACTGTCAGCCCTGTGTAAAATGTCTGACCGAGATCTCTCAGTCTCCGTCCGCAGAAATGTTGGGAGTTATTTGGCGTATAATGATCTATATCATATCGGACGGGGCAAAATCTGGTACCGAGCAAGAAGAAAAACATTCGGCCAGATTCCTGCCATTTAATATCCCATTAAAGGGTAATTTGGCATGAAACCCCTGGCATGTGTGATGGAATTCTACTGTTCCTTGTGTTCAATGAAATTCCCCACAGGGTTTTCACTGTGTGTGCATGCGTGTGTACTGGTGCTGTATGCATGGGTGAATGTGTGTGCATTTATAAGTGTGTGTCACACTTGTGCGACGCATACTTGTGTTACATGAATGTGTGTTCAAGTGTGTACATGGTAGGAGTGTGTGTGTGTGTGTGTGTGTGAGTGATTGTGTGCGTTTGGAGCCAGCAGAAGTTTAGTTTTCCACTGTGTGGACGGGGTAAATCTACACTCAACATCTCCTGCCACGTCTGACTGCCCTCTGTAGTCAGAGATAACACCGGGCTCGGGCCACTGCCAGAACAGCCATCGCCAACTGTCCCATTAATGGACCTTTAGCCAATTGGATGATGGTTGCCAGGCACGCCACTTCTGCTTTGGCCAATCACAAAAGACGCAGAGGAAAGGCTTATGCAAAAAAACCAGGAGCTCAAAAGACACCATACATCCTCTTGCTTTCTCCCTCTTTTCTTTCCCTCTCGCATTTTCCATCCCGACCTAGCTTTCAGCCAACTCGGGCTTAAAATTTCGACACTCTGTAATTGCAAAGGAGGAAAAAAAAAAAAAAAACAGAGGAATTTGTCCACTACAAAAATATCTGGAATGTACAGCAGACAGGAGAGAACCAGAGAGGAAATGATGCAAACCCAAAGCTTAAAATGTTCTCTATTTCTCTGTCTGTTTCCCTCTGTCCGCCGCGACGAGATCAGACGTGGAATTAAAATTTCATTTTCTGCACTTCTCTTTGCTCGTTTTTTGATTGGATGATCAGGGGCCCGAGCAGGTGTTCGCGTGAACGTTCCTATGAGTCAACACTGCCTCGGAGAACTTTCCGTGTGCCGATTCAAGAGCTGCACTCGCATGTAAGAGAGTAACAGTTCTCTGAAGGTGCCAGAGCCCGAGAAATCCAAGAAGGAGATGTCAGTGCCAAGAAATTATATTAACCATAGAGATAAAATAGTTACTCTCTATTAAAAACAGCAGGCGAGCCAGGTAAATTAATCCTTTTTTGGGGTTTCTCTTATTAAAATCTGTTAGAGAGGGAGTTATAAGTCTCTCTTGGTCTATCCATCTCTTTCCTTCTCTCTCCCTCTGCGAGGCCCAGCAGGTGCTTCGACGTGGAAAAGCTCGCCGTTCGTTCAGGTCACGGGGTTTTAAGGTTTTCGATCAGGAGGACTGTAGCCGCCGCAACCGCTGATGCGTTTCACACCGCAGCTCCCCACCATCATCCGGCTGGGATGACTTTGTGCTCGGATAATATGAAACACATTTGTCCAGAAGAGGAGGCTTGAATGAAACACAATAAAACCCCCTCCTTCCACCCACGAAAACCCCCATCCATCGCTCAATCACCTACACCTTGAAATCTGCCCCCCCAGGGTCCTCTCCGTGCTCAACGCTGGGCGGGGAGAAAGCGAAAACATTACTATCAGTTATGAGGTCTGCCTGAACAAAGGCCCAGTGTTCTCAGCTGAGGAAGAACTTGGAGAGATCAGACCTTGATTGTTCACAGCACCGGCGAGTTGCGAGTTGAAACACTATGAAAGCCGTCACAGCATTCAGCACCCCGTGACGGGCCTGGCCGGCAGGCACGCAGCTCGGCGGTCGCAGCCCATGCCATACATAATTTGTTGGGTTTTTTTTTTAAGTATCGCTTGTTTTTCATCACTTTTAAAATACAAACTTTTGTCAAACAGAGCTTTGAATTAGCTGCTGTCCCGGCTAATAAAACACAACACACGGATGTGAGGTGACATATTTTGAGGGACTATTTCCTGGCGGAGATATGCATTTCTTCCTGTGGGTGTCAGGTGATTGACAGTAAGCAGAGCGTAAAGTAATGTGCGCGCTGAAATGAAAACACTCGACTCGGACGCAGTGACATAACGATAAACCAGAGACTTTGACAAAAGCAAATTAAGGCTTCATGTTTATTGTGATTGATTAACTAGCTTGGGCAATTATCAAGCTGTGGAAATTGTTTTTTCAGGCTGTGCATGAATGAATGGCAGCGACGGGCTTCCTCTGGTGATAGGAAAACGAGCCTTGATATCTCAGCACCAGCAGGAATAATAGCAAGGGGAGGGACGACCGCGATGAATGGCATACATTCACAGCCTTGTATCTAAGAGACCGTTGGTGTGAATTTTCTGCTTTTAATTTAGAGGTGAAACTCAGTCTCTCGGAAGATAAATGTGGGCTTTTCCATGTCTGAGATCACATGCACACATACATATTGTTTTGCCTTGCCCCTGCTCTCTCACCAAGACCTCATGGCAGGATCAAAGGCATGCCAAACAGTAGTCTGAGAGAGAGCATGTTACACATGGCCGTGTTGTGTCTGGCCTGCTAGACCCTGGTCAGAGCAGCGAGGGGGAGGCTGCTCTGTGTACTTGGTCGGGGAGGGTAAGAGACAGCAAGGCAGTGTGTACGTGTGTGTGAGGCAGCTCATATGGTGTGTGCTTATGTATGTTTATGTAGACACGTGGGGGGCTTCTTTAATCTAACCCTCATTTTAAGGTTCGAGGCCTTTTTCACCGTATCTCCATTTCAGTAGCCACAAGTAACACATTAAGCAGCACACGGATACCATATAAAATGACAAGAGGCAGATAGGGGAGAGCAGTGGGAAACAACAGCAGCAGTCGTGGAATTTACGGACAAGCAGACAGATAGGCAGGGAGAGAGGCAGACGGTGTTGGGGATAATGGGCCAGATGCAGGAATCAAAACAAAATGTGCAGATGGAGGGGACAAAAAAAAAAGAAGAAAGTGAAGGATGTCGTGTGCGTGTGAGAAAGACTCTTGAGGGGAAAGAATGTGAGAAATGTGGCTACTCACCAGCCCGATAAACAAAGTTCGCCTCGGCCTCGGAGGACGAGGGCGAGAGCAGCTCGTCGTCGTACTCGTTGGAGCTGAAGGAGCCGGAGTGGTTCCTCTTGCGCGCGTCCATGACGGCGTTGGCGACCATCACGTGGCGCAGCGAGTCGTTCAGGTAGCGGTGCAACAGGCTGCTCTTGTACTTGGGCGGAGACACGTAGTCCTCGGCCAACGAGGCGGCTTCGGCGGCCGACCGCAGCCCCGCCCCCATGCCCATGCCCATGGCCATGCCCACCATGGAGGAGCCCTCCTTCTTGATGACGCTCTGGTACATGGGCTTGCTGAACTCCCCTGGGCTGCTCTGCGTCCTCTGGGGGTTGTCACCATCTGAGCCACCATGGAGGAAAAATAACAGAATATTAGTGAGTGTTTTGATTTTTAGAAATGCAGTCTGTTTTGACAAATACATGACAAATTTCCCTGTATTTTTTTTATGTTATTTTCAGGCTGACATAGGAAACCTTGTACGTTCATTCCTGGTGACTCAATTTAAGCTCTGGTTTCTTTGAACTAATCTTGAATTAAAATACCAGGGCAGAGGAATTTCAACCTGGAGCTCCACTCTTCTGCCCTCCACTTGGCATCACCTCAAGAGCAGCAAGCCCAGCAAAGACTTAAGACGAATTACCAAACCATAACGGATGGTAGCCTATTTCCTCTCCATCAAAAGCACATTGCCCCACCATTCCTTTGCAGAAATAAATAATTTCCAGGGAGCTCTGTGGCAGAAGAGATTGAATTAAAGCATGGGTCCCTACCTGATGAAAGAAACCGGGGAAAGATAAAACATGGTGCTGAAAAACCAGATATCCTCTGGCGGGAGAGAAATCAGGGGGAACTTCACTCTAGATATTGTCCCTGCCAAGACTGTAATTGGGTAATTTGGGCAGGTTGGACTTTTTATTCAGTCTAGGCCAAATTATAATTATAGCTTCCACATATCAGAAACACATGGAGGTACAGTATCCACTTTCCTTCCCCTGTGAGGTAGACACTTGAGGAGCGCAGCATTTGAGTGTCCAGCTCGCCGTCTCTCGAAATACAGCCAACCCCCTGCTGCAGCAAGCGAGCGCACAACTAAATCTGACCTGTCATTAAAACCCTCGGACAGCGTTTTCCTTCGTGTCTGTCATGACTTCTGTCACTTCCTGCTCTGCGACGTCTCCGAAAGCAACCTCTCTCTCTTTGAGCTGCCATGAGAGCTTGGCTTCTCTGGATCTCATGTGCGAACAAGGACGATTTCTTAGATTTCTGCCGGCTACTGTAGCTGCAAAACAAGCTGGGTGCAGGACCATTTCAGGACAGTAAGAGGAATGTTTGCCGGGTCAGTGGGGTCACATTTGGCCCTGTAAATAGCCTCTGGGACAAAAGCATAGGCTTACAAACATAATGGAGGGCCTTTAGCCCAGGGGTCAGGACAGGGAGCAGGCTGCGGACAGCTTCATAACCATAATATGACAGGGAGAAGACTCAGGGAGATATACAGAGCCTGCAGTGGTACGGTGGCTAACGGCGGACAATGCAAACGCCATGCACACATTCCTCCTCGGGCCACACTCTCTGTCCCTTCTCCTCAAACGCTTAATTAGAGATCATCGAGTGACACCACAGCGCTCTTCCTCTCTCTGTTCATTCTTTCTCTCTATGACCGAGTATATATGCTTTTATTTTTTCCTGCCCGTGTTTTTAGTGCTGTCAGAGGGAAGAAAAAGGCACCGTCTCCCTTGAGATTCACTGTGTGTGTGCGCAATAAATACAAGGCTGACAGAGAGCCGCTCATTTCCAATTGCAGGCTGGGAGACAGAGGTCGGCCCGGCGGGGTGTCTTAATGACAGCGTGTCACCGCCCGCGGGTCTCGGTGTCTCTCGGCTGGGTCGCACACTCGCCATTTATAAACCCCGAGCATGGCCCTGCATAGCATCAGGCTGCTTTACAGAGGAAGACAGCAGGCAGGGAGATAAAGACAGGGCCAGGCACGTGGCCTCATTTGAAGTGATAATGCTAGATTTGAATTCAGGGAGCGCAACAAGTGTGATGTAAGGAGCTTTTCCTGCTCGCACTGTATAAACAGTAAACAAGCCTCCGGTCAGAGTCTGTGACCACTTTAAACTGTTTTTAATGCTGCAAACTGGGAAGTGAGCATCAATCAGATGTTTTACGTGAGTGAATGGAAAACTTTTCCACTGTGCTTTGACAACACATACCTGTGTTATATCCTGTCAATAAAACTCTTTAAGCTGACATTTATGTTTAAGGCTTTTAGCCAATGAGCTCATCCAGAGCAACTCACAATGACTGCAACAGAAGAAAAACCTCTAATTCTTGCAACAATACAGCTTAGTGGAGGTGTGAGGCTTTTTATTTAGCTTTTTGTCTATTTAATTCAATTCATGACCCAATACTGGGCAGTTCAACTTGAGAGTGACTCTTCTTTTCAGTTCAGTTTGACTGGATCTGAATGGATTAAATTTGATCCAATACATTTAAAAATTTTATGGCCACTGATGAACACGTGCAATAATGTACAACTATCCTTTTCCTTTAGAATGTGAAAAAACCAACATAAAGACAACGCAATTATTTTAACATTACTTTAACAATATTAATTTTATTTAAAAAAAGCTGTTGACAAAAACGTTGAAGTCAGAGCCATTTTACTTCTTTCGTGAAGCAGATGATTGAGTTGAATTGGCAGAATTTATAAGTGATGCATTAATGCAATGAATTAATTTGACCCTTACTGGCTACCATGACTAAAGGAGATAGATGCTTCAAATATTCCTGTTGTCCCTAGGATGATTACATATTGCAGAGCCGTGCTGGATAAAGCAATATGAGCTGCGGGGAAAACATATAACAGATTATTTAAAGCGACAAAAGAATTTTCAGCTTAAGTAGAGGAGGATGATCTGGGAGGGGGGAACTGGGCATCAAAATCTAGTTTTCCACTGTGCTTTGACAACATAAACCTATGTTGGATGTTGCCAACAGAGCTCTCCGAGCTGAGAATGGAAATTAAACAGCAAGGACGCTTTTGTTAGGCCGATGTCGAGCCGTACCTTCTGAGCAGCTGTCGTCGCTGCTGACGCTCAGCCTCTCGGCGTTGCCCTGAACATATTTGTTGTAGAGCTTGATCCTCAGCGCCCAGCTCAGGTCTGGCTGCCTCACTGTGTTCTTCAGTCGCCTC
>OMLB01035081.1:0-12784 GCA_900302555.1 Myripristis jacobus | reverse complement strand
GGCTGGCTGGCTGTCACTGAGGAATGAGCTGATGTATATTTGCTGTGTGGAGTGACAGGAGGAGGGGGGGGGCTGAGATGAAGGAAAGGAGAGATGGGAGGGAAAGGAGGATGAGGGAAGGAAGAGGTGAGGGGAGAAAGAGAGGTGAGGTGATTGAAGAGCCAAGGCCAGAGGGCCGGCCCAGTCCAATCTCAATACAAGGCGGAGGATGAATACAGATGCATGGACAGATGATTTATGTGTGGCAGGGAGGCATGAACACACCGAACCAAACATTTACAGTCAGAGAAATGCTAGGAACCAAACCAAAGGATACGCTGACATGTCACGTTTTGAAGCCTCGTGATGTCGTACGAACCAGATGGAAAACACTGCATTTGGAGACGGGTGGGTTATTAAAATATTACAATCAACAGGACTTTGCTTTGAGTGCCAAGTGAGAGTGAAACATTTTATTCTGGTGACTGCGCTGTCAGGGCACAGCTGAAGGAACGGCCTCTTTTAAAGGACAGATTCGGCATTTTTCAACCGGCGCCATATTAAAATTTTGATACCCATCATTTATAACCGCACATGGCACTACATCAGCGCTGACTTTAGCGAGGAGTAACTTAGCAGTGGCTCTGCTGGCCTTCAGCACAGGAGGAGGGGGCATCAGGCCGCTCATTTCCATCAGGAGAGACTTATTATACGAATGAAAGAGAATAAGAAATTTGAGGTAAGACTAAATTTATTGCGAACAAGAGAAATGTGAAGTAGATTAATTTTTTATTGTGAATGAGGGAAATAATCTTTGGTGCTTAAACCCCAACGGGAGGTAGATCACCATGGGAAACGATCCCATGGAATATGTGAAGGACCTTCCCCCCGGGGCTTTGAGGAGGAGGGTCACGATAAGCCACGGTGCTGAGATGATGGCTTAATGACAACAGAGAGAGAACACTTTTAAAGTTGACAGCTTACGAGTGATTGGCTGGAGGCAAGCCTGTCGGGTTGTGATTGGATGAAGACAGGAATGAGCTACGGTTCATTTTCAGAAAACTTTTCCATGTGCCATTTTGCAACTGTTCACCTATAAAAGGGTTGCAAATGGTGCCTACTGTTTTTTTAAGATTATAGTTTGGGCATTTCTGCTTTATTTGATAGTGACAGTAGAGAGAGACTGCAGGCAGGGGAGAGAGAGAGACAAAGAGGGGATGAGAGGCAGCAAAGGGCTTGTCTTGGATTCAAACCCGGGCCGCTGCGGTAACCACTGAGCCCTGATCTGCGGTTTGCACTCACAACCGTCCTGCTGCTAGTTGGCTAATACCGCATTCACTTGCACTCACATGTTGGACTTTCCATTTTGTAAATTTCCGATGGGTGACAAGGCATTCACAGTGTCAGCTCAGGATAAATGAGTGCTCACAAGAAGAAGAATACCAAAGAAAAGAGCATCCATTTTCCCGAGCTGACGCTGCAAATACTGTGAAATTTACAGGATGGCAATTCCAATGTCCGAGTTCGGGCGAACACGGCGACTTAGCAGACAAGGCAATGCATCATCATCATAAATACTAAATTAAAATTGTCAAGAGGCACCTCTTGGTGCCATGTTTTGGAGACAAGAATTTCAAGATTTATTTGACTCTGCTGCTGTTTCCCATTTTCCAAAAGGACATCTGTAATGTATTTTAGGCTGAACACCAGTGCTTTGTTGGGACTGTGAAAGACGCTGCAGCAGAATGTTGGTTAATTTTTTTTGTCACTAAAACGACTAGCAGTAAGGTTTTGCTGCATATAGCTGCAAATGATGGTTATCAATATTTTAATAGAGCCTGGCTCGGAAAATACCAAATCCATCCTTGAAGTCCTCAATATTGTCACATTCACACCTGGTTGCACATATTCACACCTGGGAATTTTCCAGTATAATGTCAGCCTTCACTGAGCAGCTTTGTACAATGTGAGATTCAATTTCAACTTTTTTTTTTTTTGTAATGGAGAAGTGAGTACAACTTATTTTACCTGCCCAGGTTTTCCAAACTGGTTTTTGGATTCAAACCCGAGCTCTCCTGATAACAGGCGTTGTGTCTTGTACTGTGAGACTGTGAGCTAATGCTCTGATCAAGGCCTTACTTGCTGAAACTCATTAGTGTGATAGGCCTATATGAAATCTGAGTTTTGCATCTAGTCTTTAAATCTTTAATATTGGATGTGCTGCCTCTCTTTCTGAAGTTTTTCTATTGACTTTGCCGGGTTTTCTTGGCTCAGCACTTCTCCAACTACAATCCCTCAGTAGCAGTGTGCTTCTTCTTCGGTATATATTTACATACAAGTGCTGTGAACATGTGTAAATTTCTCAATGTGCCTGCATCAGTGTGACCAAGACACATTTTTGTATATTGTACTTGGCACATAAAGCGATTCTGACTCCGTTTAAAGCATCATTACAGCAGGAGGAATTAATTTGCTCAGTTTCAACTGCAGGGCCAAATAGGCCGCGAGCCAGGGCTTACTCATTATTTATGTCGCACAAATTCTGCCCAAACTGCATTTATGTGGCCTTTTTGCATTTCATTGCCAGAAGAGATTATCTGCCAGCCGTGTGATGGTTTCAAATATACACAGTGGTTAATATGTTTTGGTTTATTTTAAAGGATCAAGCGTGGATAATGATAATACCGTTTTGGTTGCAGCTAAATCTCATGCAAAATCTCGCTTGTTGCTCTGACTCTGATGTTTCATGAAGCCACTATGATCAAACCAAGCTACAGAAAATAGTTTGCAAAATGTGAAAAAGTCGTAAAAAAAAACCCAAACAGTTTTTCTCAGTTCCTACATAACTGATATTTAGTGATGTGGGTGATTTGGTGGCCACTTTATCTACCATTAAACATCTGAAAAACAAGCTATTTAGCATGTGTTCATGCCAAGCTTGTTTGGAGTGGCTCATTCAAACTCTGGAGAGTTTCCCTTGTTAGTTCAGTTTGTTTGGCTGAGTGAGAATAATGCCATTTGAACTGTGGTGGCCAAAAATAACTGCACTGAGATGCCTGAAAATGTGAGTATCAGTTCTCTTCCAAGTGAACAGCCAGTGTGGTTGGTTAGGAGTGAGACTATGATCTGAATCAGCGACAGGGAAACAACCCCAAAATCAAGAGACCATGGGTAAAAGGAGACGAACGCTGTTGTCTGATCGCCGGCAGTTTCTCTTGAAGAGCTTAGCATGACAAAATGACTCGAGGGCAAAGCACAGTCAAGGCCGATGCTCATGTTCAAGTATTTCCTCATGTGTTCTTCACTGCTATTAACACTGGAGAAGGTAAATTACAGCATACACTGCAGGCAAGTCATTCATGCTTATCTAAAGCTACTCAGCTGAAATCTGATTCATTTTGAACCCCCCCGCCGCCAAAATCTATAACCTGGCAGGATGACAGGCTACCAAAACACTGTCAAATGAATGAGCTTCTGGGTCCGTGTGACTTCTGTTTACAAGCCCTGATTCACCTGTAACTGAGCAGTGAGCATGTATGTACAGGAGCCAAATAAAAAAAAACTGCAGCAGCACGAACTGTTCCTTTATATTTGATGAAATACGTGTAATTCCCCCTTATCTGTTCATCTTTTCCTCTGACAGAGCTTGAACCGCAGACATAAAGACAGACAGAGATGAACAGACACAAAGAGCATCATGAATGTGCCATGTGCAGGCAGTTACATGAAGCTGCCAACAGATGGCAGGCTGTAGCTGGATCATTTGTATGCAGCAGCATGCCCATGCACAGCAGGGACGCACACACTCTCACACACATGCACAAAAACATACACATGCACACGCGGCAGGGGCCCGCCGAATACATTGTGAGTCTTCAGAGGACAGAAGGTTTCCCCTGCTCTTCTGTGATTAATGGGCTGATTGAGGCTGCAGCCAAAATGGAGGGTGGGCTAGTTTGCAGCCCGCTAATGAGGTGATAATGGAGAGGTGGGCGGCCGGGTCTGCCACCCAGCAAAATGGTGGAAACAGCATGGGGAACGTTTTACAGACAGGCTGTCCTGAGGCAGTCATGTGCGATTTCTCAGTGAAATGTAGTGAAATGTTTTGAATTGCAAAGGTGGAAGAGGGGGAGAAGGAGGGGGAATTGCTGCTGATATCAATTTTCCGCAATGAAATAGGTGGTTGTTTGGTTTGCCTCAAGGCAAAACCATGGCATCTTGGCAGTGAGAGCATTATAGTGTAAATTTTATAACCAGAAGAGGCAGTTAGTTATTTTCTCAGTGTAATGGAGAGACGTTTTGACTGCATCAGCGAAGGCTGGGTTTGCATTGTGTAGCATGTAGGCCTACTGGAGCCTGAGAGGAAGCCCAATATCACAGCAACAGTAGCCCTGTGTCCTGGGATTTGCATAGTGTTAATAATAAGGGTTTGAGTACTAGCCCAAGAATTAGCTAGGCATGACTTCTTGGATCTTTTATGACTAAGTGGGGGCCTGCTCGCACAGCTGAGTGACCCCACTTCTAATGGGTTCGTCTGAACAAAGCAAAAATGTCCTCTGTAAATTTGACTCCATTACTTATTTAAAGGGAAACCCAAATGTTGCTGTATTTCAAAGGAACTGTCTTATCTCTCTGAACAGACTTCTCCATGTTTGAACTGTTGAGCTGTTTAAAAACTCTCCGCATCACTGTTTCTGTGGAGGGGGACGACGCCGAAAAAGACAGCATCCATGTGATGGGAGAGACTCTCCAACCCCTCCTCCCCATTCCCCTAGCTTTCTCCTTGCATACTGCAAAATCTGAATTTATGTGTGTAATTTTTTTTGTCTGCTGTTCCTTTGACATTTTTATTTCTGGGGGGGTCTAATAAAGCAGGTACATCATCACATGGGTATGCCAGGAGGAGATAGAAAAGTCATTCAAAAATCTTGTTTAAAAAAAAAATGAGGGTGTCTCTTGAACTGTGTGAAATGGTAAATAACCAGCCACATATACAAAAATAAGGTATTTTCCCTTAAAACGCCTATGCGAGTTTAATACCATGTACTATTAACTGTGCTATGAATTTCCTAACATTAAGAACAAAACAAAGATTTATGTCAGCCTTAAAAAGGTGGTTAAAGTGAGCTTAGGCGCCTCCACATCCCTCATGGGACTCAATTAAATGTGTGCGGCGACTTTCCTACACTTCACAGTCTTTTTGTCCCCATAATATTCCTACAGGGACTTATTGCTGTGATGGTATCTTTTAAAGTGCATGACATGGGGCGACAGTATTGGGATTAATTTCCTCTAACTTCAACACAAACACAGTCGAGAAAGGCTTCCCTTGTTTGTAGTGTGATAATATTTCCGAGCTGTCCCTCTAAATTCCGCCATAGGATTACTACAGCTGCACAGGTTCGGCATTACGGTGTAAGTGCCTCTTGGTGACGCTCTGCTGACATCACTCTGCTCTCCCCAGTCAGCCTCCCGCACCACACCGACTCAACACCAGCGGCTCTCTGCCTCTCCACTCCCACTTTGTTGCCATTTCGCTCCGGTCACCGTGGCCAAGACGCACCACATACCAGCCGTACCTGTGCGCACTGCGTCCGCCCCGCGCGGGGAGGGGTTTGGCTGTTTCTCTGGCATTTCCAGACTCGGAAGAAACAACAGCACGGTCCGGATTGAAGACGGGGGAAACGCACTCTCACAGAGGAAAAGAAGACAGCCGCAACTTGGCTGGTTTCATCCCAGGCGGTCTGAACTGAAGCCGCACCACGAGAAGTTTTTCCTGGCTGATCGGTGAAGGAATAATTTGGAGCCCGGTTGCCCGCGCAGCGCTGTTGTGGATATTTACGTCCACCTAGTCTCCTGTTGGGAAGAATGGCGAGAGATTACGCAGAACGCTGCCCCGTCTCACCGGTGAAAAGCACTTGGTTGGTGGCGGCCGCGATACTTCTCTCAATCCAAGGTAAGGGAAACAAACCGAGCCGTGTCTGATAACGTGGAAGGGGGAGCATGACTTCTTTTATTTGAGGCTTCTCGCAGTCACGTTCCCATGCGTCCGCATTCTGGGTAACCTGGCTGCACTCCTCCAGCCGCGCTGCCGCGTCCCGGCAGGGCGGCGTGTTCACCGCTGCGCCGTGTCTCTGTCCGCTCTCGGGCGGCTGTTTCGTGGACCTTTGGACGTGCTATGTCAAAGTTTATTTCCCAGCACACGGGCCGGTGGATGTGTGTGTTTGCGTGTGTGGGTGTGTTTGTGTATGTGTGTGTGGAGTTTGGGTTCGCCATGTTACCATGCAAGGTGTGGCTCTACCGGGTTTATTTCTTAATGCCTCGCAGCTCCAGACAGCAGGTGTGATTGCTCAGGAACGGCCACCTAATCCTTCCTGAGCCTCTACAAACCCTTGCAACGCGTATGACCTGTAATCTTTGTTTACCTGTTGGAAAGCGTCGAGCGGAAATGGGGCGCAGCCACGGCAGCGCTCGCATGTCTGATTCATAACCATCCGCTGTAGAACAGGAGAAATTGGCCCGTCATTATCCAGCGCAACAGGGTGCTGATGGGAAAACGCAGTCTCGGCAGGAAATGAGGGCAGCAAATCGCGCACGGCCCCTGATAGGCTATCAGGTGGCCCTTCAAGAGGACTGCTACCTGACCAGGAGACCCCTATGAATACAAATCAGAATAATCCTATAATGAGTTTCAGAAGGATACTATGCAAATGCATTAGGCACCACAGGAATATTACAGTGACACCCCAGTGGATACAATACCTTGAATTATGATGACGCTGCCATAAACTTATTACTGAGCAATGCAGACACAGTGAAGTCCCTATAGGAATATTATAGCAATACATTATGCCACATAAATCATAGTAAGGTCTCGATAAGCTGAATAACGAGTAGCCTGTCACTGACACAGAATACGGCTCTTCAGCAATGTTGTGGTTGTACGTCAGGAGATGCAAATACCATAAAAAGCTCAAAGGTCACGTCAAACAAGCAGGGACAGCAGTGCCAATAGGAATAGAAGGGGTTTTACACTGATACCATAGGCCATAACGCCACAAAGTACAGCCAGGTTTCAATAACTGACTGGAGAGTGATTATGGTAACATTACTTTAAATTTACTGTAACACAGACACGGTGAATGTCCCCACTGAACTACTGTGGGAATGTTATAGTACCATAGGTGATAAAGACACTATAAAGTCAGATTGGCTCTCAATGAACTGGCTCGTGAGTGTAGGCACATTGTACGTCTGCAGGAATATTATGGTGATGCCTCATGAGATAAGAGATACTGTAAACTGTGATAAACTCCCGATTGTGTAAGTCCCTATAGGAACATCCTACTGATTTTTTTTTTGTGTGTCAGGAACCAGCTTCAAAATTAATAACAACAGGAACTTGGGCTACAGTGATCGCCATGAAAATCGGTGAGCCAGCTCTGTCAGCATGAATCTGCCAGCCTGTTGTTTTCACCTGGGTGTAACCAGTGTAATCTGTCAGAGCTGTCCCCAAATTGTCACCACGCACGGAAAAGATGGGTCATTATGGAGCCTGGAGATACATTGTCTCCCGTGTTGGCACGCCTCGGAGGCCTGATTCTGAGATCAAAGCGAAATGGGAAGACAAGTTATTTCAGGGCAGCGAGCCGCAGAGCCCCTGCTTTACATTTGCTGTAGCATCTGTTGCGTAAGCTGCAACACCGTATGAATCAAGCCACTTTAAATTCATGAACAGTGATTTTACAAAGTGTACAAGGCAGGTTGAAGATTTAATCTCCATTGGAATTTGCTTTGTAAGGAAATTCCTGTTCTCCATACATAATTGGAACAATGTAAGCCATGAGTGCAACCCCTCCTCCCCCAGAACAATAGCACAGAAACGAGGACAATAGTGCAACAGACCCCAGTGCTGCAAGCCACGCAACACAGGTTGGTGTGAGGCTGATAGATGCTCAGTCGGGACTTTGCTGCACCGGGCCTATATTGTTTAAAAAGGCGTCAGATCGTCATGACAGAAACCCCACAGGTTATGAATTAATTTGAACGTGAAACGACATAACTCTCCTGTCAGGTGAAAGCCTCTGCACACACATTTGAGTTGCCGAGGCGCCGCTCTTACCCGGAGTCACTTTCGCTGGATGTAACCGTGGAGCAAACCTGACCTGACATGACGACCAACACAGGTTTCCAGTTCAGCACCGGGTCATGCCTGCAGGTGGGTGACCCTCTCAGCTTGCTAAGTCACGCCAGCAGTGATTGAGCCTTTTGAACGTGCCTCCTCAGTGGCCCTGAAACTTCCTCTGTTCCATAAAAAGAACCCCGTTAACCTTCACTTTAAAGGAAAAAGTCAAAATAGAGTCGTGAGGATATCATTCCACAGCAGTGATAATTAAGTCACTTCAGGTGCCCCCAGTCCCCCACCCCCTTCAGCCCTTGCTTGTCTCCGTAGACTTGATCCTATGCTGAAATGTCAGTGATGATGAGTCCCCTCGACGGATCGGTGGAGACGAAGGGCTGATTAGCTTATCACTTGGAGAGCAGGCGGCCGATGATTATCGCCCTGAGAGCAGGGAGGCCTGATTATCGAGAGCTGTTATTAATGAGTCATCGTCAGCCACACATTGCGTCATCTAGCTGTTTGTTGTTTGCATATTTGTGCAGTCTGTGTTGTGGCTCTGATGTGGAGACACGCTCGGGTTCCCCTCCCCGTGTGGGAACAGCTAGCAGTGAAAGGGAGGAGGGCAGAAGGGTGGCGGAGAGCGATGATGGAGATGAGGGAGACTTCGCCTGGAGGGCCTGGCAGCAAGCACCCGCCCTGTGCTGCAGTGCCCTTGAGCAAGACACAGAATCCTAAGATGACCCTGTGCTTAAACTTGCCTGTGGAGATGGAGTGTCCTCTGGTATTGCATCTGTTCATTTCTTTTTTTTTTTTTTTTTTAAATGCTAGAGCCTCATTCTTCTGTATTATTTTGATTAATAAAGCTGAGCATGTCTGCTTCTCTGCAGTGCCTCGCCAAACATTCATACAGTCTGACACATCTGGGAGCCGCCGAGCACCACCAGTCTGTGACTTGGCCACTGGGCAGCGGCACGTCGAACATGATGGTTTTCTTTGTCTGGGATATTTTATTTGATTAATTGTTAGAACGACAGACTTAGAGGCCTGCAAATATTCATTGTTTCTTGAGTAAAATGGCACAAAGATTCAAAACACCATAAATAAGAACTGTATATTTTTCCACTTAGCATATGTCTACCTGCAAGCAATCCATTCAGCTCCCAGGCTCGAAAATCACTTTGAACTGCCTCCTCCCTGTAAACAGTGTCTGTGTAGCGGCTTCAGTCCCCTTGTGGCTGATGGCAGATACGCTAAACGTGTCTCTGGAGAGGCGGTGGTGGGTGGGGGTCATGATTATTGCCTTCAGAGCTGATCATAGACTTCTCTGCCGAGTTGAAAAGTCAATGACTGTGTTCACTAACTGGAATGCTTTGAAACAGCCTCTTTGGAGAGGTGTAACAATATGTGTTAGAGCATAATACCTTTCCTCTGGTTGCGTGCTCACTTATTTGCACGGCGGTAGTTTGGCTAATCATTGATAAGGGGAGCCAGGGGTTCCCACATGAAGTACATTTTATTAAATTAACTTCATTTGTGTAGGCCTCACACAGTGCTTAAAAAGACAATAAAACAACCACTAAAAGCCTGTGACTTACACAACAAAAATACTGCAGTTGAATCGAAAACGAGGTTGAACGCTTATAAGAGAGCGTTAAAATACTGAATCCTTATTTAATGAAAGATTTAATAAGGATTTAAAGTTTCCCCCAAGACCCAGGTAGGCTATAAACATGCTGCTGTCATGTGCGAGGCAGAAATGAGCTGTTTTGGGTCCCGACCTGTTGTTTAAGGCACACTGGCCCCGGGCTAAAATGTCAATGGCTGTGCCTCGTGAGCCGAGGGGTGATTATCATCCCCCCGAGAACAGAAGGGCTGATGCTTATTGAGGGTTTATTAATGACTCATTCCAACACATGCCGCATAGTAATGCCTGTTGCTGTTTGTGTTAAGCCAATTTGTTTGTCATCGTCTAGGCTGTAATGTGCCCTGCAAGCGCCGCGGCGGTGATTCTCACCTAGGGAAGCACAACCGCTGCAGCCCGCCGCCCCGAGAGAACACGTTTGCTTCTTAATTACAGACGATTCATTGATCGGTTGACAGAATTGTGCATCGCGTTACGTCACGCCGCATAATGTGATCCGTTTGCCTGCGCTAATGTTTACCATTTGTGTTTTTTTTTAATTCATGCCTCTGCATTTCGTTATCGATCAAGGCCTAAAAAGTTAATGACTTCCCACAATTCTTTGAGGGGCTGATTGAGGATGGACTACCAACTAAGGGATGCTGTTGCAGCGTGTTGCATAATGCTGTTTTCATGTTGCTTTATATTTACGGGAGAAGTTTGATGATGTGCTGTGTAAAAAAAAATCCTCAAGCGTATCAGTGGCCAGGGGTTGGCTCAGCTCAGCAGGTCACCCTGGGAGATTTGGAACCGGTTGTCATGGATACGGCTTTTGTGGACGAGACAATTTCACATCCCTTTGTTGTGCAACCGTGTGGCTGTATGTTTCTTTGTGTGAACCCCTTAAAAGAGCTGGCTGTAATTGAGGGGCTGAGGTTGGATTCGGGGGCTGCAGTGAGAGGCTGCATCCGTTGGGCTCGCTGAGTTCCCTCCACTCTTCAAGGGAGAACTTTTTAATTCATCACTGTGCCTGCCAAGGGGGTGGGGGGAAAAAAACAAATAAGCATGTGTCTGCACTCGGTCAGCGTTTTTTCCTCTGTCCGCTTTTGAGGAAACCTGTTACTAAGCAAATTCATGATCACGTTTGTAGGAATAACCCGTATCATGGCTGATACCTTGGCATTCCTTCGTGACTCCTCAGCAAACAGGTGTCAGTGGGAAGAGGGATTGCAGAGCGTAGCAACAGGAACAAGGCCATGAATCACAATGGAGCCGCTCCAAGGATAGTTGGAGGAAGGTTTTGCTTCAGCTTTCAGGGTCCAGTCAGCGCGCGCCGCATCCAGAAAGGCTTTGCAGATCACACACACACACACACACACACACACACACACACACACACACACACACACACACAAACAAAATTATCAATTTGGCCACCCTCCCCCGTTTGACTTTTACCTACATGCAGACTAAAAAAAAAAATTATAGCAAGCCTTTCAAAGCCAGCCCAGTCTTTCATTTATTCATTCCTTTATTTGCTCTCTCTTTCTTCCCTCGCTCTTATTCTCTCACACTCTTGGGCTCATTCTTTTGCTCACAACCCTACTTTCAGCCAGCCGGGCTGGCTGGCGCTCCATGGTGGCTCCCGAGCGGGAGCCCTTTTGTTGAAGCAGCTTTTGGTGAATTAAAAAGGGTTCCACCCCCCTTTCCTCCTCCCTCCACTGCGCTGCCCTCAGTTCTTCAGGGCCTCATTGTTTAGAGAGAGAGGGAGCTGGAGGGGGGTAAGGGAAAGGGGAAAAATTCAAAGTGTGAAAATGTTTAGATAAGTCCTCGTGCTGGGCTGTGCTCTGTCTCCTGGTCTGTCCTGAGCTCAGTCTTACCTCAGACTGCTGGGGCGTCCGTCCCCTCCCCCTCCTCCTCCTCCTCCTGTTCAGCTGCTGCTTCCTCTCGAGGTATAGTGACAAACTGGAAAAGGCTTACGCTGTCTGTGTGGGAGTGCAGCGGTAGGTCAGGTTGTAGTTTCTTGACATTTGCAGTTGTACTCCTGTGAGCAATTAATAACCTCGGCGACATTGTTTTCCCCGCTTGTGTCATCATGGAGACTCGGGCCTCGTCACAGTTTCCTGCTCTCGGTCCTAAACAGCAACAGGTTGTTATTGTGAACAGGGCGGGGAAATGCCAGAGGTACTGATAAAGTTTAGCCGTGGTTGCTCAATGAATGCACTTTATCTTCCATCGTTTGGAGGTCCCTCTCTGCTCTGAATAGTTGGCACAACAGTGAAAGGTCTCGGGCAGCATGAGGAAGGCTTACAGCTGCTCTCAATTTTAGCTTTGGCATATCTTTGTTTTAAAAAAAAAAAGCCCTTCCAGCTCTGCTAGATTTTCACTCTCGTTTTCGACTCTGTGTCGAGTTCTTGCAGACGCCCAAACGGCGCTGTGTTTAAGGGTGTTTGCTTGACCGTCGGGCTGCAGAATGCGTACAAGTGCCGCCATATCAGACACACACACAACGTAACAGCGAAGCATGGAGAGTGGGGAATCTTTACGCACCTGTATCGAGGAAAAACAATTTGCTTCCTCCGAGTTAATGGAGGAGCTGCGTCTCACTGAAGTCATGCAAATGGAATTGGGAATGAATAGCGCGGCGTGTATAGGGGCAGCATCGATTGAGCTCTGCCTCCCCGTCCATAAATAAGCAGCCCTGCTCTCTGTAGCCTGGAGACTGTTAGCAACAAGTTGTAGAGGTCAGCAGTTAGCAGAGAGAGAGAGGGAGGGAGAGAGAGAGAGAGAGAGAGAGACCCCCCTCTCCTCTGCATTGATGAAATGTTAAAAGAAAACAGGAGCTAAAGTCGTGGATTTGTGTGTGGGCTAATAGCCTGCCTCCTCTCTCACCTCTGTCAGCATCTCTGGCTGCTTCAATATCATTGTCTAAACCCACTGAACCGCCTGGGCCTGTGTCTCTGTGTGTGTGTGTGTGTGTGTGTGTGTGTGTGTGTGTGTGTGTGTGTGTGTGTGTGTGTGTCCGCAATAACGATGGGCTCCGTTCTCTGCATATGCGCTGA
>OMLB01035080.1:10661-33161 GCA_900302555.1 Myripristis jacobus | reverse complement strand
CTTCTCTGTCTCCCTCACTCGCTCACTCGTCTCCTGTGCGAGTGCAGGGGTCCTGGAGCCATGCCATGCTCTCCCAGCAACAACGGGATGCAGACGGCAGGGCAGCACAAGCGGGGATTAACACTCACTGCCGAGCTCTCCAGAGAAGAGGGAGGGAGGGAGGAGAGAGAGAAAGGGGGGGAAGGAAGGAGGGAAACACTACCAGTCAAAGAGAGGGAGGAGTCTGGCTGATAATGAGAAGGCATGTTTCCATTTCATCCATTGGACTGGTAGGAGAGAGGGAGGGAAATGAGTGGGGATGGACAGGGATTAGATTGAGATGTTCAGGAGATGATGGGAGGGGAGAATGGAAGACAGGACTGAGGTATGAGTGCATTGGGTTTTGAGTAAATCATTGTGAAAGATAGAGGCCTTTGCTGATGACACACTGCTGTTTGTCCATGACTCTTTCTCTCTCTCTTCCTCTTTGTCTCTCTCTCTCTCTCAAGTACGGCTGTGCAATAACATAACATTATCATTTATCATCTTTCAGTAGGATTGTTTTGTGAAGATATAGTGATTTTGAGAAATTGTGACCCACAATTCTGCTGTCTATACTGATGATAAGAAGCAAATTTTATCTAAAAATTTGATTTGAAAATGATACTGTTTTGTCTGACATCACACCAAATGTTACCATTTGGCTCAACTGGATGAACAATAGTTTGATTATTTAACATTATTTTGCATATGAATCATATTGTGATGCATATTTTACAAATGGATTTAAAAAAAAAAAAAAAATGAAAAAATGACATATTTAGAATAATAATAATAATAATAAATAGGAAATTACATCAAAATTCAAAATCCCCCCACCTAAGTACCTAAATAAATAAAATTTAACATTTTTGCAGAGGTTGAAATAAGTGTTCAAAGTGTTAAAACAATGTCAACACCCATTGCATGCACAGCCACTGTACACCAGGTCTGCAATGTATTTGGCTGAAAATACTGATCATACATTTGCTGTAAAACATATTTAAATACCAGGAAGGATTACATACCATGTCGTGCCGACAGTGTATTGTCACCGATTTGGTTGAGATTATTCTGATCCAACGAGTGAGTGGATTCTGGAACATCCCATATTCAATCTGCTCAAATACAAAGTATTGCAATGCATAAATTCTGTGTCAATCAGTTCTATGGATGTTCAGAGGGTGCTATTGTATGAGATTATCAGATCTCTCTGTCACTCTCTCTAGCATGCACACACAGCAGCATCAAAAAACATGATATTTTCTTCTAAATCACAAGACACAAACAGAAAATTTACTGTTTGTTCCTATGGCTTGTCTCCTTATTTTTCGTGTCTTTTCCGCTTCAGTTGGCAGCTAACAGCAGAGCAAGACAGGGGGGTGATGTGGCAAAGTTCCCCGGCAAAATATTGTCAACATCATGGGGGCGTCACCACTGACCCAGGCAAAGTCATTGGTGACACCCCCATGATTAGTGCAAGTTGCCCTGGGTGCGCTTTTCTTAATTTATTGTGTACATGTGTCATGTGGTATCTGAGACATTGCTTCTTTATTTTGTAGATGCTGGTTGTCAATGTTAAAAATGCATCATTCACCAAGAGTTCATTAAATTTGACCCAGGAATTTCCAAGAACGTTCTTGAAGCCTTGTTGGCCTGGCGGTGGGGCTCTGATGGACCATTCTGGTTTATAGTCAAAATGCCAGTGTCAAAATCCATCACTCTCCACAATGTGCCAAAACAGGCGGGCAGAGGCTCAGAAATTGAGTGTGATAGACAAGTGGACAGACAAATAGACAAACAGATGGAACCCAATCCACAGTCCCTTCACCAATCATCGTTGATGGATTATAAGACAGACTCTAACCTCACATTGTAGCATCCACCTTAGCCATCAGGATGCCCTGTACCTTTGTAGAGGTGTTTGTCCTCATGCACAATAATAACTGAATTTTATTCTCCAAGGCATCACCTTTTATCCACATTTTCGATGAGTCGCTACTTCATTGATTTTAACATTTAAAGGCGCCTAGTGCTCAGCTCTAGACGAATACATTCAGCTGTGCAGATAAGTACAGTCAGCTGCTTTCTCATCCACTTCTAAGATGGTATATGTCATGACCATATTCATTAGCAATAACTTAAAACTTTTTTGAGGTTCTCCTTCTTTTTTTCCTCTTGTTCCTTTATATTCATCTTCCTCCTTCTCTGAACTCTCTGGAAAAGCACTATGAGAGTTTATGGCTCTGTCTTCTCATTTTCTCCGAGTCCTAAAACTTGCATCGATGACTCAGCCCTGCAACCCCCACCCTTCCCACAACCCCCCACGATACCCTCAGGTCTTTCAATTACTTGATGCAGGAGGCAGGGATAATACCAGGGCGCCGCCTCAAAGAGGTCCCCGCTTTCATCTGCTGAGATGGGCCCTCCGTGAGTAGGAAAGAGAGAGGTTTGTCTGTGTGCCATGACGCCTGCTGATATTCTCTTCAAAGGCAAACTACTCATCTACCCCATCTCTCTCTCCCCCTCTCTCTCCCTCTGTTTCTCGCTTTCTGTCTTTGGCTTTCAGTTTCTCTTTCTTTCTCACTGCCTCACTCCAATCCACTCTCCATCATTGTTTTTGTCTGTCTGTTGTGGAGGTGTGCTGGCCCCCAGGAGACTATGGGCCAGAGTCAGACACAGCGGGTCAACTTGAGGGGAAATGCTTTCTTCACCGGTCACTGCATTTGCTTTTATCCTTTGACTTTCACCTTAATATCTGTAGTCCAGACCACCACAGTAACTTCACATTCCAGTGCTTCTTGTTCACAGCTCCACACTCCAGGGACTGATGTACCATGTCAGCTGTATGTGTGAGTGCAGCACCACACAAGGCTTAGCCTTTTGAAAGTCACTTTGAGGTGTAGTGGATTCAAAACAACACTGCACACTCTCCCTTTTTGGAAGTCTTTCTAGGCAGTGTTTATAAAGGGCCAATGAAATGGCCACCAAACACTAATATTTCAAGCTAATAGAAGCAGTGTTAGCTTGACATTTACAGAGCTAGAACAGTGATCGGATCGTTGCCGGTTTGAATTCATAGATCAACTGAATCTAGTTCTAGGAAGTGAAGAAAAAACATCTTCCACTCCCTTTGTGGCTTTTTCCAAACCGCTCTTTAGCTCCACACTGAAGCCCAACCTGCCACTGTTAAATAAGGGTCCTTTAACCATGTCAGGTATTTATCCAGACAGGTGAAATAAAAGATTTCAAGGGAGGTCTGACATCAATAAGCATTTATGACTCATTCTTATGGCTCCACTGAGGTGGATCTGTCTGTGACATTTCTGTCTCTGACAGCCCTTATTATAAGTGTTGATAGTCTCAGAATACTAGAATTACATTTATTAAGAAAGGGAAAAGGTGCCTCTGAAAGGAAATATTTGTAACATGTTTCTAATGGTAGGAAAAATTTCTCACAAGCATTAAATAGCAGGATCAAGTATGCAGCCTCACGGAGAAACATATAACCTGGAGTGCGAGCATCCACGGAATCTCTGAGAATACTTGAATTACAATGCTGACTGATGAATGGTCAATGCAGTTGTAGGACGGTGGTATAATTAGACCACTTGATGGTGAAAGGTCACATTACCATGATTTGAAAATTTGAGGGATTTTGGAATTCAAGGAGGCCCTTTGTTTGCTGCTCATTTCCAAATACGATCTGCCCATGTTGCGATTCCCTGGGATTCTTTGTTGTACACAGTGGAGTGGACAAGCTACTTGCTGGAGGAAAGATGACCATGTCAGTGCCAACTGCTGACATTGACATGAATCTGTCATGAAATCAAACTGAATCATGGAAGTGGAATAAACTTGTATATAAGAATGCAATGTTATTTTTCCCATGGGACAGGATGTGTTTATCAGAAACCAAATTCAGGTCAGTCTGTCTGTCAGTCAAAAAAACACCGTCTCATGTTGTGTTGAAGGTTACTCACTTTACTAAACTGAGCTTGTTATGTAGAGATAGGCAGTTTATTACGTCGACGCTACCAAGATGCTACCAAAATGTTTTGTGCATGTATTTATATGCATGTATATGCATCACAATAGCTATATGCATATATGCATATAGCTATCATTTTATAGCATTTAGCATTTAGCATTTTATAGCATTTAGCTCCATTCACCCATATATTCTACTCTGGCAACTGCCGAGCACTGCCCCCGATGTCTAAAAGACTGAACTGCACTCTTTTTAATCTGTCTCACAGCAGCTAGTGGCCATGGTTGGGCTCTTCTCTCTCTACAGGCTTTGGTGGGACTGTAAAGCATCGGTACTTGCCTGGGTAAAGTGAGAAAGTTCTCTTCCTGTTTTATTCCGTGGTGTAAGTCATTGAACATTTTGCAGGAAATCATAGCCTTTGACGCATAGAATAACCACATAGGAAACAACACAAAGAATTAGACACTTTTCATGGTGATCGCCTCATTTTTCTCCAGTCTTTACACTACACATTCAAAAAGTAATTTGAGAATCATATATTGAGGTAAATATTCTACACGTACGGGAATAAGGAATCTTATTGCAGCACTGAGTAATTATTATCTGAGGGCCACACTTTAAATGACACATAACACATGCATGAGACAAAAGATATAATCAACACAGGATAGAGATTTAAGACGGAGTTCAAAAGAGGAGCAGCAAATATAGGAGAATGTGCATAAATGGCTGTTACAACTCAAGTAACTTTATCACCATGTGCTACAGAGCATAAATACATGTCTGAATGAGTGATTACAGAGCAGGCAGAAGATTTAAACATAGACCTTGTATGTAGTCTCAAAGATTGATGAACCAGCACGAGTGAGAGCCAAAAATTATGTCCTTTTACACGATGATAATCAAAATACTGTGCTTGATTTATTGCTATCACAACAACTGTTCATGGAAAAGGCCTAATGAATCAAGTCTTATGAAACTGAATTATTCGTAAGGCCATGACAGAGAGACCTGTTGGAGATTAAGCTCTGCTAAGGTATTCTTGTCACCGTGCTCAGGCTCCTTCAGCTCGCACATAGAAATCAAGACATTAACAGCCCCGGCCATTTGGAGGTGCATGAAAAATTCAAATCTCATTTGAATTTCCAGGCAACTTGATTCGGATATCTATGTATCAAAATAGCAATTGGCTTTACGGTAATGACCACATTTTGGTGAAACATCATCTATCACAAAATATGATTTCCCATCTATACTTCATTTCTATTTCTGTATTGGACGTAGTGGAGATAGAAGGCTGGGGAGGGGAAAATTGAGGGCACTGCACCATAAACCGGGCTATATTAATTTGCAGAGTGCTGCAGGTGGGAAAATGCCTCAGCAAACAGGTTTCCTATTCATCTTCCTGGGGGATTCCTGTAGATCAAAGGTCACATATGCACTATGCCAAGGTGAGGAGGGAGGCAATCAGGTTATTTGTATTTCAAGTACTATGGAGGCCATTTTCCAGTACAAAAAAGAGTTTTAGTTTGCATTTTCTAGGTGTTGTGAAAGCCCATGCTGACTGCCGTGTGATGCCCCCTGTCACCCAAATACTTTCTTTGTTTGCAGAACCATTATTAGACTGAAGGCATCTCTTCACTCTGAATTTTATTTTCTGCACTTTTGACAGATGGACAAGGAAATATGTCACAGGCAAACTTGAGGAAGTTGAAATTATATTTGAAATTCTTCTCAACACTGGTCTGTCTTTTAACACCAGTACTTTGAAGACCAGATCACTGATCGGTGTGAAAACTTCAAGAACTGCGAAATATACACACATTCTTGATCTTAACTGTGATCTTAACTTAAATGTACTTTTTTAGTTTAACCAGTTGGGTTTTGCAAGGCTTTCACAGGCTCAAGATATCAAATGCCTTTTCTCAACGTATAAAGGCTTATGTAGTTCTTCAATTAAGCTGAAAACACATGAAAAGAACAACTATACAGCAACATGTGACCATACCCCAAATGTAAATGGTCAGCTTTTATGTTTAATGCCTTTTCAAAGCCATCTAAATATAATGCTTGTCTGAGGGGTGAGTTATGAAAATCATTACATGCCACTGTTTTCCCAGGACTGTGCCATGATTCAGTTCTAATACATTTGAACATATGTAACCAAGTTGTCCCAAGCATTGTTTATTACACACACACACCAGCAGCAGAATAAACTGGAAGCAAGGGCTGCCGTACCAAAAATGCTGTATTTACTTGACAATAATTAAAATTGGAACCAGTTGATGCATAAAACTAAAGAAAACAACACAGAGCGCACTATAGGGGTGCAACTGGACAATAAAGAGGTGAGCATGAGGGTTTACCCAAGGGACACCACATACCACATGATTAACATGATCCAAAAGGCCAATCGCCACCAATATGGGTCACGAAGTCACACTATCAAGTAATTAATTGGAACATCTTTAATCCAATGCACCCTCCAGATTCTGCAACTCACATTTCACCAGCCAGATACACTCAGCCAACCTTCAAACAGTCTTTGTCTCCGAGGCGGGCAGGTGTCTGGATCATGGCTCATGGCTGATACGCTCCAGCATATCACTCCCGGCCCTAGATCCTCACCCAAGTGCCTCAAAATCAAGGGTTGCTTCAAAAAAGCAGCACACCAAACAACATGAACTGGATGAATGCAGGGGAAAGAGGCCGGGGTCGCCATTCTTCCGCTTTTTACGCCCTCTCCTACTCAACTGGGTCCTAGTGCCAGTCACTCTCTCCCTATGAGGCTTCCCACTCCCCTAACCCTAACCCTAACCCTAGCCCTAATCCCTACACATAGAAATACTTGTGCGTAAACATTTGATTCTCAAGTGTCTATATGCCACTAAACTACAGTTTCTCACAAGCCCCGGGGGGGAGGGGTGGGAAAATACAGTTCAATAGACGGTGATAGTTTTTTCCAGAGTGCACTGCAGGGTCAAGGCTCAGTAAATGCCAAACTCGCTGTAACTCACACAATTCAAAGTGACAAGTATCGCAACAAATGTATGTCGTGCAAAGCAAATACACCCCTCCCCACTTCCCAGATGTATTGACTGTATCCCATCCTGCCGCCGCACTAATTCCATTACACATTACATGACTAATTCCACTGCATTCATATTAAACAGATAAAAACATGTCAGCACAGCACTCTCTAAGGCCGGGAAAAGCTGCTACGTGGGAAAAGTGAATTCAGTGTTAACGAGTGAGGTCAGGAGGCAGGAGGTTAGGGTGAGGGCAAATCTAAAGAATTCCCCGTAATCTACTTTATGCCTCCTATATATGAATGCCATTAAAGAAAATTGACTGCTTTTTCACAACAGATGTCCACACAGAAACAGAACTGTGTCTCTCGTAAAAGACATTCGCACATTAACCTTCCCCAACGTGTCCCTGTGTTCACATAAGCGGTAATATTATGCAATATTCAGTGTTCAACTCAACTTTCTCTCCGATTTGTAAATTATGTTAAATCTTGTAAATGAAATTCAACAATGTCTTTCTCTTTACCACTTTTACTTCCTTGTATTGCATAAATTTGCCTTTGATTATAACCGGGCTGGTAAGAAAAGGTCACTTAATGAAACGCTATTGATTTACTTCAATCCTGGAAAGGTTGTAGGTTGAACAGAGGGAGAAACGTATTGATCACGGCATGTTATTCAAGCCAAGGTCGCAAGCTATTATGTAATCAAAAAAATTTTGAATATATGAATAATTTGGATCACATAAATATGAATAATTTGGTAATGTACACATAAATTTGATGAAGCATAGGCCTACAATCTGTGGACAATTTATTGCACAAGAGTCACAAGGGGAAAAACATGAATCCACTGATAAAAAGTGGAGGTATACACTGAGATCACATGCTCACACCCCCCACAGGCCTCCCAAAATTAAAACAGTATATCGGTGATACACAGTTATAATACATCTCTAACAGGCAAGCTTTAAGTAAAAGTATTGCTAACATTGTTTTTAAAAATTGCTTAAAATTGATTTTTTTTCTGGCCTATTTCTGTTGTTGTTTTGTTTTGTTTTTTGTTAATTTTCTGATGTCATTTTGAGGTCACTTCTTGGTTGCTTGTTGACATTTGGTTGGTTGCTCATTGCCTTTTTTCCCCATTTTTCACACGAATAAAGCCAATTTGCTCTCACAGGAAAGATCTTTCACGATCATTTAAACACAAGAAATTTGATGTCCATCCAGGTTTTAAAGGGTTACATTACAACACTGCAATTCACATTTCATGGTAGGAGAAACCCAGCAGGACTATCATACCAAACCCATAGAACCACTGTTATGTGACGCATCCCTAAACAAGTTCATACACAGGGCCCGTCTGCACAGTTTTGATGGGGAACCCCGAGGAACTTGGCTCAATGTTGATCCATCGATCAGTCTTGAAGGTACAAGGTTCAAGGTTTCACTTTGCTTCCTGTTCCTGGGAATGTTGCCTATTTACATTGTCCAAAAGTAACCAAGTGTATAACAGCCAAAATCCAGAGATATATCATGCGGCCAACAGGGAACATAGGGCTCTTTAATGTCATAATCAGCGTGAGGTCTGTCCTCAGTCACTGTGATGAATAGCTCTGCCTTTTGCCCCTGTTACTCTTCACACTGGCCAGTGGAGGCTCATTAGCCGGCTAGTGAGGCTAGTCATGGAGGTCAGCGCTGTGCAGGGGATGTCAGCAAGAGTCTGTGAACCTGTGGCTGGAGTCAAAGGAGGGGTCAGCCTCCGAAACCAGGGGATACCGACGAGGAGACAGCTGCCTTAATCAGCTTCAAAGTTCACGGAGGCACATGGCATCCAATTAACCAAAGATAAATCACACAGCTGACCGCACGTCTGGAGAGTTTCCGAGGTTGTATGTGTGTGTCTGTATGTTCCTTTTCCCTCAAGTGTGCAGGCCTGTATGTTTGCTCAGGGATGTTGCGTGTAAAAATGCGGGAGACAAGAGGAGTGCAAAAAATGTTGTTAATGGTGGTTAATGAATGCAAGGCGATGCCATTCACAAAAGGCTGGATTCTTCTGCATGAATATTCTAGCTCATTCAATGGCTAGCAGGCACTTTAAAATGCACATAGCACCCCTAACAAGCATAAACAACAGCATGACACCAGCCACACACATGAGTCAGCGTGTGTTTGCACACTAATGGCTCCATATTGTTGTCAGCCACTACCCCTGCCACTGAGAATGCACTGGATTATGTTGTATCTGGAGTTGTTAACTGGTGCCGTCTCTCCGAAACGATATTCAGAAAACGATTACGGCTGCTGCTATGAGGCTGAAGTATGAGGCTGATTAAGAAGTGAACTGAAAATTTTTTGCGAATACACTCCAACAGCTGTGCTGCTCTGCAAAAATTGAGGGAAGCCCGGAGAAATGAAACCATCCGAGCACATCCAGGGAGCCTTTTGGATATTTGGAGGAAATGGACTGTGGAGTTAAATCACATCAGTGTAGCTGCTGAAAAACACCACCCAAAGGGACTCACACTCAACGGTAAACATATCATTTATCACAAGCTAAACACTGTGTAGAATTCATCTCCCCTGTATTTAGGCAAAGCTCAATTGAATTTAACCTTCAGTCCCCCCCAATTCTATGACAATCAGTGGCTGTGGTCCCTCAACACACTCACTTCCTGTGTCTGTCCTTGCAGCACATCACATGAATCTCTCTCCACTCTCCAATAAAATCTAATTATCCTCGCCTGGAGGATAACATCTAACTCTGGCCTCGGAGGTGACATAGCGGTTACGTCACTTTATGGATGACTGCTTGCTCCATGGTCATTTAATCACCATGTGCCATAATCTTGCCATTTCTCATTCAGCCGCAGGTGCCTGCACTACTCTCGGTGGATCTGCCCTCCATTAACAACCTTTGGCCTGTTAAGAGCGGTCTCCTGACCCCAGTGGGACTGCCCAGACAAATAAATAAGGAAGGAAATGTCAGGACATCTGTACCTATGAGTGTGAATGACATGAACACATGGAGGGAAACTAAGAATTCTTTTCTACATGCCAACAAAGTTTTGTTTTTGTTTTTGTTTTTTCCATGGCCACTGGTAAATCTCCAAATTCAGCAGCTGCAATCATCGTTTCCCCAGTCAAATACATTTTAACCCTCCTGCTACCTTCAAATATATGAACATTTTTATCAGTTGGCCCCAATCAATTTGACCTAAGTAATTTAAACCTCTAGAAAATGATTGCAATAAAAACTGTTACCCAAGTGTGTCAGGTACTTTATGTGTCTTGTGGACTTAAATGGCCCTTTTTTCTTTAAAAACAGGCGTATCCCACAGACATTAAGAATCTCTTTTTAAAGACAGGCCAAATATATACCAACAAAGACAAAGACACAGATGCAACAGAATTTGGCTAACTAGGCATAAGCCAATATAAATTGCAAATAATGGTTGTAGTGTGCACGTCTAACATGGCACTGACACAGGTCACTGTCTCTGTTGACAGATGAACCGTTTCCTCTCTGAGAGGTGAGAGTGCTTTGTGTTCTTTTAGCTGTCTTGGCCATGTTTTTTTTTTCTCTTTTATATCTGTGCTGTAGCTTTTAAATGAAGGAGCAGTCAAGTGGAAAATCACTTTCTCCTTGTCACCACGCTGCACCGGAAAAGGACCTGTGTTCTTGGGGAGGCTACAGGAGGGAAGAGCGGCGCTGTAATATGAGATAGCATAGAGGAGCGCCAGGAAACCCAAATGTGTTACTGTAATGAGAAAGCGGAAAAATAAAATACGGTGAACAGTCAAATGAGATTGCCATGAATCTCATACCACACACCCCCTGTGAGTCTCTCAGAATGTTTGCTATTCTTAGTCAAAATCTCTCTCTCCCCAAACAGACTTGCCATATCCCTCCTGTCTAATTTGCATACAGCCAAAAAGCCCACGACCAGTCCTTGTGCATTTTACTGTCCCCAGCCAAATGCTTATTTTTTTTTTTTTTAATCTGTGGCATTTGTAATGGTCTCCTGAGTCGGCCAGGTTAATTGGAGGCAGACGTTAACCAACGTACAATATTCTAAATGTGACAACAAATTATGGTAATGGTGGTTTGAAGTCCTTGTTATCGAGACGGAATCAATCATGTCCACGTCCCTGGAGGTCAGGAGCCATACATAGCAATTACAATCGTGCACGCTCGTGTGTGCAAGTGTGTGTGTGTGTGTGTGTGTGTGTGTGCCTGTGTGTTTGTGTGTGTCTCTAGAACACTAAATGTCAGACTAAAGACTATCGTCTCAATAGAGATCAAACATTGTCAGACTGAGGATTATCCTCTCAATACGAAGCAAACATTTTCAGCAATTCTACTTTAAATCTTGCAAACTTAATAATCGAGAGGGTTTTAATCAGATTTGGCAGACAAGTGTGTTAGAATACAAGGGAATACACAATGCACAATAAAGTCTAATCACTGTTTGTTTCTCAGTCCTCACTACATATGACTGAAAACTTATATTTACACCAGCTGAGAGTGAGCTGGACATGACCACCCACTTCCCAATGGATCTTACTGTAGGTTTCGTGCCATGGGTAACAAGCAAACAAATAATCGCCTGACTGCTTTATTTGGTTGAGACCAAACCTGATTGCTGTTTTCTCAGTGGCCTCTGGTCCGTCTGCTGCCGGGAATTCATCAGCCAGAATCTCCTCGGGGCTACGTGGGTCATTTAGGGGGGCCTTCTGCTCTTTGCCTTTGATCCCCATCCCTGCTGTGATGGCATTCCACAAAGTGCTCTGTGACTTTGAGCCTGCAATAATGTCAAAAAAAAAAGGTTTGCTCGCATTATGGTAATTTTGCATGGTGCCACAATAAAGCTTTCATCTTGTTTGCCGGACAGCAACTCTGTGTACATCAGCAAAGAAAAGAGTTAACAACCATGGCTGCTATCTTCCCTCTGAATTTATACATGCATCCCAGGATCTCAGTCAGAGGCGACAACAAAATGAAGAGCCATTGAGATGCTGCCACCTTGTGGCTTCATAATGTCAGTGTTAGTTCGTCATTCTCCACTTCTCCTGTCATGATACATTTCTATTGGATTTGCAGCACACTGAACAAGATTACAGATTCCATCAATAATTTCACTTCATTTTAATGAGATAAATGACTTAGTAAATTTTCTTTAAATTAAGTTAAATTGCACAGGACTGGACATTAAACTTACGTGCAAAACTGGCCAGTGGTTTGGTGGTGCTTTCTCCATCTTCATTTGCCACTGGAGGGAACAGACAGATGGGACAGAGTCAAATTAAGTGAAATGAAGTGAATTTGAGCTATACATAAGTAAAACCTGCCAAATGTAATTGCCCTGTAAAAGAATCATAGATAGAGTCTTTGCCTGTTTTCATTTCCCTCCGGTGGTTACCAATGACCTCAAATTTTTACGTTTTCTAAGTCACACAGTTGCTTTGCCAGAAACTTTTAAACTACATTACTTTAATTCTCCAGTGTCAGAGTTCCTCAAAGTTGTAATTCTGGTGATGATGTCTGCTGTTTGCACACGAGCTGTTTGTGCAGAGCGTATATTCAGGCTGTATGTTGTAGATTGTTGTGCTAATTAGGCTGGAGCTGGCAGAATTGGCAGAATTTATGCTTGGTGCAATTAAAAAGACGTAAGACCACAAGAGTTGTTACAATTGTGATAAGTTGGGAAGACATCCATAGGACGCTCATAATCAGAAAAAACACATTTTCTGCAGTGATGTATTTGCTTAATAATGCACATGTCTGGCAGCATTTACATGAGTGTAAGCTGTTCACAAATCAGTCTTAAGTCTACTGTTAGCATGGTAACCTTCCCTAAGACAAATCAAGTCTACCTGTGTTCGTTTAATTCTGATTGAATTTCCCAGTTGAATTCTGATTGAATTTCCCAGTTTGGGATCAATAAAGTAAATCTATCTATCTATCTATTATATATGTTTATCTTTTTGCTGATGTGTGTTGCTGTATGCCTTGCTACAATCACAATTTGCTGTTTGGCGAGACATTTTTTTCCCCCCTCCATTAATGAAAATAAATCCTTTCACATAAAGACTGAATCAGTGTGAGCAACCATGCTGAACAACCCAGACAGTGAAAAGTTTTTGTATAAGTATCCAATGCTTAAGGTAGGCTCTTTCCCAGTGACAAACAGCTTGTTCCTCTAGAGTACATCATATTTAAAATAGCAGAAATATGAGTTCATTTCCTGTGTGCATAAATATTATAGTAGGCAAAAAGTATTTTTTTTAATAACTGTGAATGTAGCGTAATTGCTGTTTCTAGATACGGCAATTTCAAAACTGCCAACCTCCAGGGGTCTTCTAGGGCTTACAGAGGATGGTGAGATAAACAAAACACAACAGTCAGCGGTTGCCCTGTGGGCAAAAACACCTTGCTGGTGAAGGGGGTCGGAGGAGAATGACACGGATCTTTCAAAGGCGGACCAGAAGAATACAAATAATAGCTTAGTGCAGAAGAGCATCTAAGAATGAACAAGTAGCTCAGCTGTGAAGTGGGTGGGCTACAGCGGCAGATGACTGTCAAGTTCGACTACTGTCAGCTAAAAACAGGAACAAGAAGAACAAGAAGTACAAAAAGAGGTTACATCTCTTGAAACCAAGGTGCAAACTAAGGAACTGGCCCAGTGGATCCATTGCATCATCGATGGTGGGGGTGCACAACAAAATTCATTACTGTGACAGCACGTGACCTTGTTGTCATGGTGACCCCACCTGCCAGCTGTCAATGGCAGCACAGAGGCCGACCCATCATACCTGTTGCAATAATTAACCTATATAATCTGAGCCTAATAGGATTCAGACTGAGAATTAGAAACATTTTTAACCAGACCATAAAGTTTTCTTGGTAGTTGTCTCCATATGTCCTGAACTGTGGAAAAACATTCAGGTTTCTCTTGCAACAGACAAAAGACAGGGTTAGGGTTAGGGTTTGCCAGAAATTGGCAAACCACCATGAATCCATCCTGCCTCAAAGGTACAGGCTGGTGGAGGTGGTGTAATGCTACAGGAAACATTTTCTTGATACCTATCAGGCCTTTTAGTACCAAATGAGTAGTGTTTGGACACTGTTGCTGACCATTCACATCCATTCATGGCCAGAGCCTTAACTTTTTTGAATGGATACTTCCCAAAGTATAATGCTGCATGTCACACAGCACATATCATCTCAATATAGTCCAAGGAACATGAAAATGATTTTTCAGCAGAATGAGGTGGATTAGCATCTGATGTAGTCCAAAAGCAGCTTCAAAGAATTTAGAGCATTATGGAGGCAGTGAGAGGTCCCACACCAAACTAACTAGGTGTCTCCCAAAAGGTGGACACAGAGAGTAAACCTACACACCAAACTCTTGATTTTATTTGAACTGTACATCTGCACTATTCAAACTGGAGAGATGAACACGTGGGAACACCTTTAACCATACATGAGTCATATCTACAACATGAGAACTAACACAGCTAACAAACCTTACACTGAACAAAAGCCCTTTACCTGAAATCCCAGCAGAGGCTGCCAGCTGCAGCACAAGCTGAGAGGAGTGTGGGCAACCTCTCTCACCAGGCAATGAGGTACCAGCACTTAGGAGTCACGCTCCAGAGGAGCTGATTGGCAAAGTGCTGTGCTGACTGAAACCTAGGCCCACTGAGCAATTGATTACTGTAACACTTGCAGGTTACCATGACAACTGCCATGCTTCCGGGCATCATGGACGTGATATGGGTCAGAGGATCTTGGAAATAACAGGACATGTCCTAAGCAAAACATTTCCAGTGGTATTATAGTCTTTTACAGATGCCACAATATTTGCAGAGAAGAAATTATTCAGAGCATTTCCTAGCAGTGTTCTCTATTGAGTTCCCTTTGCAGGTCCAGTATATCATCTGTGGAGCGCTTTCCACCTTTTTAAGGACATATCTATATACAAAGTAGTACCACAAGAAAGTACCACTTCACTCGACTCAGCACAGAGCAGCAACTCTTCACTCTATTTTAAACATAGTTTCGCTCCTGTGAGAGCTTTCACAGGTGCTGTAACAAAAACAAGGCAACTATCGCTCACAAGTTCATCAACACTGTGGTTGTCAAGACAATGGAATGAATTCCTGGTGACGTCAGCAGCACACAGCTTTAGTCTAAGCCCCCTTGTTTCCATGGTGTAGTGGCATTACAGAGGCAAACGCCAACTTTGCTACAATGGGCTAATGCAGTCCAGTCGTGCAGAAAGACTGAAATGTGAAGTGTGCACTTTAATGATGCCAGTGTATTGGTGCCAGCCCCCACCAAAGACCTTATGAGCAATAGATTCATCTTAAACCTCACTGCTCTCACTCTTTCTTTCTTTTTCCTTCTTGCTCTCTCTTGCACACAAGCACACACTGTCTTTCACTCACACACTCTCATGCAAAAACACTCAACATCTCCTACTCTGCCCCTGCCCCATTCCAAATCCTTACCTATGGTGATGTTGAAGCCGTCAATGCTGAAGGTGGCACTCCTACCCTTCTTAAATCGCTGCTTCTTGGAGTTGGCTTCCATTGCTTTTGCACCTTCCAGTCAGGCTTGCGCCTTTTAATCTGTTTTTTTTTTTTTTTTTTTTTTTAAAGTCCCTTTTGTTTCTTTTTCAGTTGCAGTGTCTTGTTTCAGTTTCAGCAGGGTAACTCTCCGTGCAGAGAGAGAAAAAAAAAACGTATTCCTCCGACTCTTGTTAGTGTGAGCGCAGGAGGAGAACTGTCAGAGACTCGCCAGTTCTCGTGACAGACTCCGTGCTGTAGAAAGAATTTATCTCAATTCCTCCCTCTCCACCCCCTTGTCTTTGCTGTACATCTCTTGTCTTTTCCCCTCTCTCTCTCTCTCTCTCTCTCTCTTTCTCTCACCCTCTCCAGTTCTCACACCTCTACAAGCTCGTTCAAGGAGCTAACGGCTCTTGATTTGTTTTTTCCTCTTTATTTGCTACTCTCCATCACACCACACCCCTCTCTCCCTCTGTTTCTCTCCATATTGTATGGCTTCCCAAGAGGTAGGTGTGTGTGGGTGTGTGTGTGTGTGTGTGTGTGTATGTTAGAGTCGTGGTGGTGCGTATGGGCAGGTATCTCTCCAAATGAACTCCTCCTATCAACAAAACCCAGTAAAAGAAGTCAGTTCTCATTGCTGGTTTCAGAGTTGGTTAAGTACACAGGCCTATTTTCTCCAATGTCTGTCTCCACAAACACAAACATACAAAAAACGGACATATTTAAATCTTGTACCACACATACCTTGGACTATGCCACTGAGTACTAAGAGAGAGAGAGAGAGAGAGAGAGAGAGAGAGAGATTATGTGTACAGAGCCAATACTAGTCATTAAATCAATGCCATTGCTTTTCATTTCACAGGAGCTATTAACCCGTGCTATTTCACCTCCACAGAAATGCTACATTGACGGTGAATGCATATTGATCTTCACAAACAAAGCTTGAGCTCACATTTCATGTTCTTCAACCCCTCTGCATTTTAAAGAGTGGCTTGAATGGTAATAGACACACATATTCAGCTGTAATCTTTGCAATATTTCAGGAGCTCAAAAACTGCCACTTTTTTTTTTCCCTTTTAATGGATGTTGCTTGATTATCACTGGAATAGGGATTCCACTTTCCGCCCTCTCTTCACCATATACTTCTCAGTGCCTCTATCCTTGAACCATGATCTGCACCCACATGCGGGCACACACACATACACGGACATCAGAGCAACAGGAGATGAAAAGTCCCCCTTATTAGCACCACCTGACATTTAGCTATGGCATTTTTCACATTTCCCCTCTGATTAGTGCCTTTGAGTGTTCTTCCTAAAGGCTTCTCGCTGGTTTTCAGGCATTCTCTCATGTAAATGCGCCTGCATTGGCACTAAGGCAGTGTGTTTTATGTTTAATTTAAATCCAAATCATAGGTTGTGTACTTTTTGCTTCATTTACATTTTTGACTGCACAATCCAGGCAGCTGGGATTTTGCACACCAGTGTTGTCTGCTTTCTGCTCTCCATTTTATTTATCACTGTTCATTGATTGCAGGTGATAATGCTCTGTGCTCTTTGGGTGCAAGCCAATGCCTTTTTCTGCCTCTGTCTCCCTGTGTCCTCCTTCCCCCAGCCACCTTCCTAACAACAGCCACAATCAATTCGGCAATTTACTCCAGAAGCACATCACATTATCTAAGATACTTGACAACAAAAACAAGGGGGGTTCTGAAGCACAGTCAGGCAAAGCAAGACTACACAGTACATACTTATGATGTGTAGCTTTCTAATCCAGTGGCAACCTCAAAACGACAACACCTACCACACAAATCTGGCATTGCCATTGTGCACGTAATGAGCACGGGCATCACAAAATCCACGGTGAGCCAAAATTTAATGCAACCCAAATGTTACATCAAACACCTTCAAACAAATGCACACAATATGATTTATGCAGAACTGATGAAACAGTTAAGGGGACTGAGAAAAAAAAAAACCAAAACAATAAGAAGTCACAAAAAGATTTATCCAATTACAAGAAAATAAGAGTCATTCAATATTCTACGGCTCAAAAAGGCTTTATTCACATAATTACACTTGCTCTCACTTAATTTCATTGTCACGCGCAGCATGAGCTCTTTCTGCTGAATGCTGAGTTCTCTTGTCCTCCCACCCTACTCTCCCCACCCTTTCAAACACCCTTCAAGTGTTTCGGGAATAGCTCAAGTTTTGTCATCTTCCAGCTGAAGACACCAAGGCAACCTGTGCCTGAGTGCCACAGGTTGGTTACAGCGCGGTCATTAATAAGCTCTTCTTCACTATGGCTGTATAAAAATAGACGGGGGCAGCCACTGCTATGTCAACGCATTGTGTTACATTAATGTAGAGTTTCTTTACTGATGCCAAACCAACCAATATTTTTAAATACAAGGAAATGAATGTTATTATCCAAGACATTTATTATGACAGCTGTACAAATGTGCTTTTGTGCTCGCTAGAGGGTAAGATTTCCTTTGGGAGTGTGTTCCACGACAGCTAGTGACTGTGTGACTGTCTACATGATGTTCAGAGTTTTCCATTTGACGCATAATGTGGTTTTAGGAGCTGAAGAAGAGTTGATGTTTACTTAGTAAATACACCACGCAGCTCTACTGTGGTTAGTGTGATTGCAGCAAGTAAGTAAACACAGTAAGTAAATAGCCAGTGCTAGTAAGGTTTGTGCGATAGCCATGCTGTTCTCACATCCTGTAGAGATGCTGAAGGGCGAGCTCAAAAAGGCACAACACGGAGGCACAAGGGCTGCTGAGCTTTTTGAATTTTATTCTAAGGCCAGTAGCCCTGACTTGTTTTTCTAATTTCAATTCTAAGGTCTTGTTACAGGATACAACACAAAACCACACCACTCAGTCAAAGATATTTAATAGCCTCCAAAACAGTGGGAGGCATTCCACTCGGTGCAGTTTAGTGATTAGTGATGGAAGATAAAACTGGCAATTAAGAGAACGTACGGTTTAGTGTCATTAGATCAAAGCAAATTGGACAAGTCTAATTTACTTGGTTATGTAACACCTAGCTCCACCTTTCCCGTTTGATTGGGCAATAAGTGACAGGGTGCCGCTGACATGCAGCAGTAAAGGCTACGTGATTACCTTCTCTCTTTAAGAGTGTGCCAAGAATTTTGGTTTGCAGAAAGAAAAAAAAAATCACAAAAGCATAAAGTATTACACTGTAGCATTTGGGCAGTTTTGGTGTGGCAGTGTGTGGTGCACCAGCTGCTAGGCAAGATGTATCATGTGCCCATACATCTGTTGCATCCTTTTCAAGATCCATTTCCTTCAAGGGTCAGTAACGGGTCGACGTCACTGTCACTAGGCAACAGCGAGACCTTTTAGATACTTTGTGAAGATTGCATGCATTACACCCAGGATGATAAGAGGTGTGAAAATGACATGCAGCACTCATTATGCTGGTGTGATGTTTACATGCATACAGTGTAGTCCTGTCCTTATTTTTCCAACACATATTGTCTTCGCTTACAGCTGCGCAGTCAGCAGCGTCTGGGATATTTCAGTGGAGTCTGATGGAGACTACTATTTAGCTTTGACATACCTCAGCTACAAGTCCAGATATAGATCAAGTGTCAGGCAGGCCAGTCTGTGTTTCAAAAAGCAAATCTTAATAAGTCAGTGATTAAAGAAGTGCAGTTTTTCTGTCACACTAATGAGTCGCCCAGGGAAAATTGCAGGCTAGAAAAAGTTCTCATAAATGAGCCTAGCTCCAGAGTCACAAATCATCATTTAAACTCGGTGACATCTGCATTTTTAAAACAATTTATAGCCTAAAAAATTCACACTTGTTGAACTTTCTGAGGGATATCTGCAGATTAGAACTTTTAATTGGATTTTTACTCTGTTTTGAAATTTTGCACTAAACGCATTTGCATTTTTCCACTAAATGCATTTACATTTCATATTCCGTTTTACTGAACCTCACATGCTGCCATAATTATGTGAAACACTCATTTCTGATGTTTTGTCAGCAGTATAATGCATTGTTCGCACAAAAACACACCTGCTTGCTATTATGTCCACTGATGGTGAACTATCACCCAACCTTTGATCTGGCCATCAAACACCAGCACAGCCTGTCACCAACACACATTCATTACCTGAAAAGATAAAGGGGAGGTGAGGACAAACTTAGAGTGTTAGAAATAGCCTTTTGCAGCGGATCTGTCCCGACGGTTAAGAGTCCCATTTCCAGCAGTAATAAATTAAATGTGTTTGCTTTCAGGTAATTCGAGTGTTAAGTCATGAAAGCATATGACTGTTTGCAGAGCATTGCTGAAATAAATGGCCAAAGCATAGGCAAAACCTTCCTCACAGGTAAATCCAATTCCTCCCAGCAGAATATCAGGATTGGGACATTTTGATTGTGCAATTCATCCCAGTAGCATATCACTATCTAGACAACAACTACGCAATCAGAGAGAAAAACAAGCTCATTAGATGTCTCCCCTAGACTGTAAGGCTATGCAACGACACAAGCTCAGGTTGAACTGTCTGTCCCTACACCCCTGTTACCACAGTGACACAGTCATGTAATTAAGACACACAGGGAGCCAGGGAGTGTGCCTTTTCCCCTGCTAAATACTCATTAGAGGCACCTTTAGGGGTAATGTTAGCCTGTGTTACTAACCTGAGGGAGATGAGCTGACAAAACAGAGTGTTACATGAACTATCAGCCCTAGCTTGTCATACCAACATCCTGCACAAAGAAGGGAGGGGAAAAAACATGTCTTGGTTGAGATATGGTGCACTGAGAGTTTCGTTTAATGAGACTTTCACCAGCATGGTTCCACATCAAACGGGCAAAGTGATCCGGCTGAGTGGTAGGTCAGCAGGGCAGACAAGGCTTAGACCTTTTGATTAGAGCCGGGCATCTTTCACACCCAGACATTTCCTGCACGCAGAACAAAGAGCAAATTGCTGTCCTTTGAATGTAGGCAGGAAAATACAACAATCCTGCACTTTTTCATGCCACATATCCCACAAATAAGGTCGGGAAGCCGCGTGGACTGTACAAATGGTAGTACACTGTTCACAGAAGGCGCAAACAACTGCAGACAATTGCAACACCACGTGCAAAATACTCAACTTAGGGGAATGACATAAAAAGATGAAATAATTCTGTATGTCATGTGTATGACAGAAAGTTTTCCCTTTTTCTCTGAGGAAATACACATCAAAAGAAAGAAAGACAACTTGTTGCAATATTTCTCAATGCATAAAGCCTCCATGGGAAAGTAATATAACCTCTCTTAAATCTGCTCCCACTTATATTGAGCCTTGATCTGATTCCTCCATTAAAAGTCTGAAGGTCCAATAAATTCCTTCAAGAATATGTGATAATGCTGCCTTGATTAAAACCTTGCACTGATGCCCCCCTTTTCTATTGAAATAATTCAGTCGTCATGGTTTCAGCCCCACATCTGAGCAATATTCACCAGAGAGAGTGTCTCTGGATCCATGTGCACCACCGGAAAACCTCTGAATATGATGCGGTTCCTGGGCAAGCAGCATAATGCCAGAGTGACTACAGCTCTTCAAAACTGCTTTTATTAGATAATCTCTCCAGTGGCCTATATTTACACAAGACTTCATGTCCAACACACTGCTGTGAAGCTGCTGCAGGATCCACTGTGCTTTAGCAAATACATGGCACAAGTGAATCCATCTGTCTTAAATGTGGGGGTGTCCAGATGAGAAGGGCATAGGCTTGAAAGGTCAGCGGACCCTCTTGAATGTGAGAAAGTGGTCTGTTTTGGCATGGCAGATCAAATCATAGCAATTGCCTGGAGTTGTCAGAGCAAATGACACATATTATTGTTGGTCTCTTGAACCAGTGAGCTACAGAGTACTCTCTCCTTGCACGCATGTTTCTATGGGCTTTGCAAAGAATGAACCTGACTTAATCTAACTATTCAACAATCAATCACTCAGTAGAATGATGTAATACAAACACAAAGAGGCAAAACAACACCCAGGAAGGTGCTAACAAGACATAGGTCTGATTTTAAGAACAACAGGGAGTCAGTGCTGTGAGGTCAGATGAGATCTCTACACCACTGGGACTGTCTGACATTAAAAGGCACCAGCAACAGAAGCTAAGTGGGAGTTAGGTGTCAGTGTTTGGTTCCTCAACAGCAAGCAGGTGAGAGTACAAGCGAGAGTCAGGGAGGAGACTCCTCTGAACACGTGCACCTCACAGGGGACCGGGGAGGAAACTCAACAGGAGTCCACTGTCATACGGTCATGGAAACGCCACAGTACAGGTGGTATTTAAGGAGCCAGCCAGGGACACAGCTTTCCCCTTGAGACAGATATGCACGTAGTTGGAGCTACAGCCGGCAGTGATGGAGAAAGTTGAAGTTAAACAGGAAGAAGTGAGCAGTGGCAAAAGTTTAAATGAATTTGGTGAGGAAATATATGCAAGTGTTGAAGTGGATTAGCAAATAAACTACAGCTTGGACAGACTTCATACAAATTTGACTTGGACTGTGCTTATCTGCTGTATATACAGACACTTAACTACACATTTTGTGGAAAAGTTCATGCAAAGTACCATTTTGGGAAAAAAAACCCCAGCAACTACGGCCTTGCAAAATAAAGTTAGATTTTTATGCTATCATTTGAGAAAAAAAAATGAACTCCTGTTATTTTCTCTTAATGTCTCTGACATTGTTGCTTATTTCATGGCTGGTGGCCTTTACTCAAACATCAAAGAGATGCTTTGGTAGTGGAGATATGTTGCATTGAGGTTGGCCATCAAAGAGCGGAGCATTCATGCATTGAGGATTTTTTTTTTTTTTTTTTTTAATGGGAAGGTCACAATAATCCTCTGATGTG
>OMLB01035080.1:0-10641 GCA_900302555.1 Myripristis jacobus | reverse complement strand
AAAATGAGTTGAGTTTTTTTTTTTTTTTTTAATGGGAAGGTCACAATAATCCTCTGATGTGACCAGTCTCTCTCATCTGCAGATAAATAAATGAACCTGAAAACAGAAATATGAACTGGCGGCGCAGGTGTACATCTGGCAACAGGCTTCAGGCTGGCTGGGCCGTTTCCAAAAGTTGAGAAACCTTGGATTTATGAGAAAAAGACCATATAGGTGCTTTTGCATGATATATTATTCTGTTAAAAAGCACTATGTTCTGTAGTATGTGTGAACACAGTTCTACATTTGGGCTTGGGATAATAATATTATTATTACATTTGAAAGATAAAACACATGGTGAGGCCATCTGCATACTTCAATGATCACATTTTGTTTAGGCCACAATGTGGTGGTAAATTAAAATGTGGGTACACTTTTTACAAGCAGTAATTAAGTCAACCAACCACCACTTAATGCCCAAATCAATCATAATCTAAGAAAAATAGACCCTATCTTGATACCTTTCACTACTTACCATGACTTGCATCATGAATTTATGTCACAAAGGCATTTGCCAGCCCCAAAAGATAGGTTTAATCTATTTTCCAAACCAAAATGGAGGGTAATATCGAGCTCAGGCGAGTTTGCCCCGGTTCCGTGGCAGTGATGTTATCAAACTTACCGCCCAGTGGACACTCGGAAGGCTTCCTCCTGGAAGTTTGTTTGGCTCCATTGCAGTCTTGTGTGTTCAGGACCTCGGAGAGCGACTGCCTGCTGCTGTTCCGTCCGGTCTGGCTGGACACGTTAAACCGTGCGCTCTTCTTCTTGGCCCGGTCCGATTCTGGAGCGGACTGGCTTCGCTCCGGGTCATGCTCCGGCTCTGAACCCACTTTCACCAACGCGTTCCTCGTCCTCGTAAAGGCAGATGTGACGGAGCCCATCACCAAAAGAGGCTGAAAGACTCACTCGGAGCCGCTTACACTGGATTTGGGTTGAGCTGTCATGTTATTCAAAAAGTGTGGAAATTGTACTCCATTGCTGTCCCCAATCTCCCCAGCCAGCTTGCACTCTGAAAATACCTCCTTATTTAACTCTAACATGCGAGGATAGCTTGGAACTTTATTTTAGCCGAAATTAAGTTGTCCAGGCTGCCAAATCGTTAAAGGAAACGGAATGCAGAGTTTGAGCGAATCATGTCTGCATCTCCCTCGATCTCTGTTTCCTACGAAAGAGACGTCACATGGAGAAAGTTGCTCTCTTGACAAACAGGTTGATCTCCCGGGGCAGGCCAACGAAAACAAGCGACGCTAATTACCTGGCAAGTGTCCCGGATTATTAAAACGAGCAGAAATTCAAGGACATTGGATTATTTAACTTTTGATTGGAAAAAAAAATCATTTAATTCCCCTTGTTATTTCCACATTTTCAGGCTTCTAGTTCTGACAAAAATGAGCTACATATTGTGCATGGCTTGGCATAAAAAAGGCAGCACCCACCAACAGATGGCAGTCACACCCAGCAGGTTCCTCACTGAATTCAGAGCCAGATCCTTGCATGTGTGAAACAGAATGTAATTATCAGTACCAAACAGGAATATCTCCTCCTGTATAAATGGATACTCAGACCTCATCATTATCATCAACTCTGATGTTGTATAGTTGTAGTATTGCTGTTATATGCATATATCGTACATTTTGGTGTCGTTGAGCACACTGTGATTTTGCTGGATTTACCCTCTGACCTCCTTTCCATCATTTTCCTCCATGCCCGACCAGATGGAACCACCAAATTGAACCAAGTGAAATAGTGTGATGATGATTATGCATCAGGGAGTGAGGAAGTGAGTAAGCTGAGGAAGCATAATGGCATTTTGTATGACAGTTACAGTAGAAAGTGGCATATGGTGGTAGGTACCCTTTTGTTGAGTCTGCAGGCAGTAGCATAGTGACTTCCTACAATCAGATGACCCACAAGCAAGCACCATCCTGCTGAAGTGTCTTTGAGCAAGTCACTGAATCCTTACCATTTTCACAGGTTCTGCATCTGACCCCTGACCTCCCTGTGGAGGGTAGCAAGTGAACAAAAAATCCCTACCTGGAGCAATAAAGTTAATGAACATTAGTGTCATTATTACTTGCAGGACATGCTGTCATGCCAGGTTCATATTTTTTTACTCTTAACGGGCACAATTCTGTAGCACTTTGTCCATGTCTAATTAACAGGGATGCTTTATTTCCACACAGGTCCTATCAAGGCCCTTAATTATGCTGGCATTATCTCGCTTGCTTCTTCAACTATGAAAAATATTATCATCCCTCTCACTGAAGTGCAATAATTGGTTCCAGGTTGTAATAGTCTGTAGAAATGAACTGTTTTAGCTTATAGTTCTTACAGGACTGTAAGCTAAAACAATAATTGTACATCAAGGACAATAAAGTTCTCATCCCCCAAATCCAATATCGCACCCCATCTCGAAGTATTACATCTATTCCACAATATTGAGTTACTGTCTTTATCGTTTATTGCTGCAGACAGGCAACCGTGACATCTTTTAGCATACAGATGCTGTGGGAGTGTGCATGCTGTATTGATTAAAAATACTATTTTGGTTACAAAGAAAGAGCTTGATAGACCTCAGTCACTATTGCTATTTGTTGTGAATTCATAGTTTTGTCTAAACAAAGGTGACAAAAGGATAATACTCTCAGCAGAAGAGGCAAAAAAGCGAAAAACATTCTGTCTCAACTAACAAGCGTACTGGTTCATCACATATAAAGGCACTTTTAGAAGCAGTTTGCTTTTTGTTTGTTGGTTGGTTGGTTTGCTTGCTTGTAGCCCCTAGGAAATGCATTTCTTCATATTGCTGTTGCTGGTCGTTTAGCAAAGATGAAGAGTTCACTCCATGTCCTCGTGATTCTGGGTTGACTCGTTGATCACCTGGACAAGGATGCAGGGGCAAGGGAGAGAAAGTGATGAGTCATCCCGCGTTTCTGGACCCAAAATGACTATCTGAAAATTGCTGCATTGATTGAAAAATCATTTCAAGTTGATTCTACAGTACCTGGCCATCCCTGGTCTCAATAGTCTTGATGAGAACCTTCTTGGTTGTTGTGGTTTCAACATGGGGTCTGGAATCAATCATCGTTTCTATGGTCAAAGTGAGAGGCTCAAGTGAGAGGGGGCAGCAAGCGTGTTGTTAACTGCCAACATGATCAGCTGTGCTAAAATCAACATTTAGAAATCGATCCTACCTCTCAGGTTTAGAGATGCGAAGTTTGGCAGTGGGGTGGTGATTCTACAAATGGAAAAGGAAGTGTAAGCAAGTGTAAAAATTGTTTAAATAAAATACAGTATCCCTATTTTGGTGACTTTGATTGTTTTGACTTGAAATTAAGCTTTAAGTGGTACTTTATAAGGGTAAAGACAGTTGAATGACGCACTATTGTCAATTACAAAATGTGACTTTAAATATTTTAGGATTTGGACTATTTTTTCTCACCTGCTTTCCTCTCCTTCCAGCAGCTTCCTGTAGGTAGCAATCTCGATGTCCAGGGCCATCTTGACATTTAGGAGGTCCTGGTACTCCCGCAGGTGACGGGCCATCTCGTCCTTCATGTTGTGAATGTCCTCCTCCAGACGGCCGATAGTGTCCTGGTAACCGGACGTCTCCATGGAGAAGTTCTCCTCCATCTCTCTCATCTGGCGCTCCAAGGACTCATTCTGGGACAGCAGCCAAGAGGGGACAAAATGACACTTGGCGAGTGTAAATGACAGGTTTTTGGGTTTTTTTTTTTTTTGGACTAATGGCAATAAGAGTTATTTTTGCTCTGTGACCTGTGAAAATAAATCCTCGCTGGAGATTTTCCTCTTTGACCTGGCTGTTATGGTGCTGTTATGACACATTGTCTTATTTTTGTAGCACGAAACTCATTTTCAGCGCTTGCTTTTTTAGTGCGCTCCATTTCTTTGATTCCAACTTGGGATGTGTGATAAAACTTGCATCAGTATAGCTTACATAACTCAGTGGAAGGAAAAAGTTGCAGACTCACAGTTCCTTTGAGGGCGTCCACCTCACAGGTAAGTGCCTGGACTTGGCGTCTATAATCATTGGCCTCCTGCTTAGCCACTCTCAAGGCTTCGTTATTACGGGCAGCAGCCTCAGTAAGGTCAGCAAACTAGACAGAGAGAGCGAGAGAGACAGAAAGAGTGAGAGCGAGAGAGAGAGAGAGAGAGAGAGAGAGAGAGAGAGAGAGGGAGAGGGGAGAGGGGAGAGGGTAAGATTTGTCAGCCACTCAATAAATGATGAGTCAGAGGTGGAACGGAGGGGGGGATGAGGCAGCACAAGGCAGAACTGAGTGTAAATTATTAAAGGTTGAATATGGTCAAAATTAAGGCATGTGGCCCCACTGAAGAGACTGCACATTGTCGTCGGGCAGAGTGAAGTGTTTTTAAGGCAGCCATGTGTCAGCCATAAAAAGAATGAAAGCTTTCCAGCTGCTGTTGCTGCACTGCTCTCCTACTTCTAGAGATCACTGAACCTTTTTATTCAATAGACCTTTTTCACAGCAGCCATTTAGACATGAAATAACAGGTAAAGATGGTTTTAACATGGAGTATATATAAATGCTCATTGTCAATTGTGGTGCCAAGGGTTAAGTTTAGGGTTGGTCATTCAAAACAATTCCAGATTTTTTTTTTTTTTTTTGATATATTAAATCTAACATATACAAACTTCTTAAAGGATCATCACCTTGGACTTGTACCACTCCTCAGACTCCTGGATATTTTTGGAGGCCAGGTTTTCATACTGCAGACGGACGTCCCTCAGGGCAGCCGTCAGGTCGGGCTTGGCCACGTCCATGTCCAACTGAACGTGCTGATCCTGGATCTGGCTCTGCAGCTCCAGCATCTCCTGCAATGGGATGCACACAATGACTGTTCTGAACTGCAAGGCATGTGCAAAACTTTTCATGTGTTTGTTTTATGATTCATGTTTGCAATTAAGTGTAATATAAGGAATGTGAGGATATTTAGACAGTCCAACTTAAGTATTTTAAAGGCCATGTGGGCCAGTTTTCTGTGGGTTATTTTACAGCAGGGCTTAATCATATGGTAAACAAAGTCATATATGGCGACTGATTTAACATTGTGATTGCGATATGATTGACGATATTAGTAGGAATGATCATTTTTGCATTCAAATTTTCATTTTCACTGGCAAAGCTATTCAAATTATGCTATGCTTTCCACTGGGATCTGCACCAAACAAACAAGTTTTTTTTTTACTTCTGAAAAATAAAAATGAAAACAATTTGTAAGCCAAGGTAGCTCTAAAACACCATCATACTTTGTTATGGTGTTCTTTATAAACCATAAGCCTTTTACCAATTATTTGCAGCTCCTGTGATTTGAATATTGCATGTAGCCATATTGCAGTTACTTTAATATTTCAGCTGATTGTTCAACCTTACTTGACAGTGTGAGAATTGCTCTGACGCGTATAAACCCCACCCATCTGGTTCTCACAGCAGGATAAAAAAAGCACAACAAATTATTTACAACCACTGTTTGACCAAATTTTAATGTGGTTGCATTTAATTCTATGTGCAGTGCTTGTGTGTTATTCCTGCAGCAGAGTGTGTCACCTTTAAACATAACAAGGACGCGTACCTCATCATGCAGCTTCTTGATGAAGTTGATCTCATCCTGGAGAGACTCTACCTTCCGTTCCAGGTCCAGTCTGGCAAGAGCAGCATTGTCCACATCCTGCGCCGTGACACTGATTGTTAATGGGGTGACTTGTGAAGGTGATGTGTGTATACTGACACAGAAGCCCCCACACACTCAATGCACACATGCATGTTGGAGCACTAACCCATCGTAACACTGTGACAAGGTCAGAGACACATGCATCCGATATAAATCAACTGTACACACAGGCGTCTCTGTAAATAGGCGTCTCTGTAAATGTTGGTTAACAAAGGACTTTGTGATTACTCCTGATTTTCACATGCTGTACACAATGCAGAGCCTTTGAGGCTGAGCTGCCTGACTACATCACTGGCAGCTCATCAAAAGAGCGTCTGTCAAAATGTGCCTGGGGATACTTGAAACAAGTAACCTAAACTGTGTAATGTGCTTCTGTCTTTCCCTCTGTCAAGGCATAATCTCAAAAATTCAGGGTGACTGTAAAAGGACCAGAACAACAAAGAGGTCTTTAATCCTATTTGCGATTATGCAACGGATTTCTTAACATAGATCTGTAGGAGATCTCGAACAGAAATTGTTATTTTAAAAAAAATATGACCTGGAATGTATGCTGGAAGCTTTGTTACTGTATGCTGTCCTTGTCTGTAATGTGTAAGTATACCTAATTGATACCTTTTGCGTCTAGTTTATATTTGCAGTGAAGCTAGAGACAAATTGTCTATTCCATGCTACTCTATTTTATTCTATTCTGTCATATGTACACACTCTGGCACCACAACAGTGCGCTTTGTCAGGGCGTTGGCTGGCTGGTAATTGAGGTATCAGCAAATGAAGGGGCTTTACCCTGCTCTAATGCCAAAAAACAAAGTGCGCTAATTCAGCAGACAAGCCCCAGGCTGGTAGAGTGACTGTCTGCCTGACTGAGTGGGTGCCAGTCTGCTGGCCCTGTCCTGCCGTCTTTGTGCCACTCCAGGCCATGGGGACTTCCTTCCTGCCTGCTGCTCATACACAAGGTTGTTGTTCTGTACGATCTATTGATCAAACACTCCATGCCCGAAAAATGCATTGTCACCGGGAAACTGAATGTACTGTCAGCTATGCAAATTAATGCACCAATGCAACTGTACATCTAAATTTGGTGTGGAATGTATTGTCTTCTCTTTTATATCTTGACATCCATCCATAACTATTTTCATGGCATTATGTTATCAGATTTTATTCAGTTTTGACCTCACTGAGGATTCATCCTCAGGTTAAAATTGACCATGAAGCCCACTGAGGAGTAACAATGTCCGACAGAAGCAGACTGAGTGAGATTTTGCATGTCGAGGCTCTCCCAGAATGAGACAGCCTGATCACATGGTGGCTTGTCTTCTCGCTCTGATAACCACATTGCGTCCACAGTGTTGTGCTTGTGTCCAGCTCATTCAGTGTGTCCGGTCGGACTAAAAGAGATCTCCTCTCATTGCAGGCCTGATTTAACTCATCAGCCACAACTTGGCCTTTTGTACCAGGCCAGGGCCAGGGTCAGCTCTGTCCTAACGTTGTTTTGGATCATGACTAGAATCTGCTGTTGTGCCATCAGACAAGCACATTCCTCTCTCCCTAGCTCATGAGCGATAATTAGATAGAGGAAACCTGGGGGGCTGAGGGGACAGTTGTTTAAAGTGTGGCTTAAAGAGATAATTCAAAGTTCATCTAATGCCGGTGAGTTCACTAGAGTTTTTTAACCCTTTTTTTTTTTTAACCAGGAATAGACAGGGAGGGCGGGGCAGTGGGGGGTTCACACATACACACACTTACACCTCGGAGCAGTCAGCATCTTCTGTTGATGACCACTACAGCTAGAGGTGCATAAGTAAGGTGTAAAATGAACGAAGAAAAGCACAGCATGGCAAGTACACAGTCATACCTATCATTCCTCTTACAAATGAGGTGCACCTCTGTTTTAACTCCAATTTTTCACTTTGTCATGCATCCTCTGCTATCTATTACAAAAGTATGACAGGTGACTGGGGCAGAGTTTCACCTGTAAGGTAGGCCTGATAATATTCTGTGTGGACTTTGTAGCATCAGGGGAATCATACCTGCCGGAAGCTCTGCATGTTTGACTCAGCCTCCTCTCGCTGGGCTATCTCATCCTGCAACCTGCAATGACAGGGAAGGGAAAAAAGAAACAGAAAGCTTTTGAAAAGCCACTTGGGATTTCTTCCCTTTACAAGATGGCAGGGTTTCTCTTGTCTGCCTCCCACATCTCTGTTTGCCCTTTTTTGTCTCCCCCTTCTTGCCCACTCATGCAATCCTTTCAGTGAAAGAGATTTAAAACTTCAGTCAGACATAAAAATTCACTATATAAAAAGGGCAAGGTTTGATAATGCAGAGTCTGAGAAACCTTAGAGTAAAAACTGAAGGAATGTTATAGGTTAAGTTTTATATAATTATATATTACTTATTATTACTTACCTATTACCTTACCTATTATTCTGAGTTAATTATAATATAAGCAGATGGACATGTATGCATAAACTGATGCTCGCTCTACACCACAAAAGAAAAAAAAACTGTAACAATATGGGCTTTTCTGTAACAATATCACACAGTTGGACTCGGGCAGCACGCATCCTACTTCTCTCTCAGCCTGTCGATGTCGTCTGCGAGGTTATCACGGTGAACTTCCACCCGAGCTTTCTCGTTGGTGAGCTGGTCCACCTGGCGCCTCAGCTCCCGCATCTCATCCTCGTACAGGTCTCCGATGCGGGACGTGCCTTTGCCCCGCAGCTGCTCCAGCTCGGCGTGCAGGATCTTGTTCTGCTGCTCCAAAAATCGCACCTTCTCGATGTAGTTGGCGAAGCGGTCGTTGAGACACTGCATCTGCGCTTTCTCGTTGGTGCGGTTGGTTTTGAACTCAGTGTTGATGGCGTCGGACAAGGAGAAGTCCAAGTTCTCCGAGGCGAGCCGGGGCATGGCGGCGCTGCTTCGGACCCTCTGGGTTTTGGAAGCATAGATGGTCGGAGCGCAGGACAAACCGAAGGTTACCCGGGAGGTGCGTATCGCGCTGGGGAGCGGGCGGCTGGTGTAGGTGGACCGGACCGTGCTTCTATCCCCGCCAAACATCTTTTTGTAAGAAGAATGAGGACCTGTTCTGTAAGACATCTTGTCACTCGGCTGTTTGGTCGTCACACACAGTCAGCTGGGTTAACGTTGCCTGCTCTGATTTGTTCTGCACTTGTCCTGCGAGCATCCACGGAGTGCGCCCCAAACCAGGAATGCGTTTACTAACCGATTAGTCATTTATAGTCTCCTCCTTATGCAAATTGATGATCGGGGGACTTGAATGACACCTTGAGGATCCTATGAAAAAGCGGAACACACCATGAGTTATCCCCCCAGAGCTATGGCCTACCAATGGGCACAGGTCTAGGATCAAGCTTTAGACCCATTTCCCCACTCGGATGTTTTGCAATCTACTGTGTGCAAACTATTACTGCACACCAGAAATGCAATTCAGGTGTCGATCTGTTGTTCAACCGCACAAAGATGCTGATGCACAACCAGCAAATACAACCTCAAACTGTTCTTCCTACAAATTGAAATCACATTTATAGCTGTATTTGGAACCTCAGAGAGAATGTTGGTGTCAGGAGATGCAGAGTGGATTATTGAGTTTTTAGGCCTCCAGAGGCAGTGAATTAGTTTGCTGTGACCAGCCATTTAGTGCTGGAACCCTGCACAAATAAAGTAGACTGTAACATCTTTGACTGGTCTCCCAAACTATTAAAGCTGAACGTATTATGTCTTTATAGGGACAAACAGGACCATGATGTTAACATTTAGGGGTGATGGATCTTGTATTTTTAACACCAGTGGGGCTTTTTCCCGTTTCTGGCTTGTCAACAAAAAACCCTCTGCACCATTCAAATGAAAACAGTGATATGAAAGATAAATCATTTGAGGTATTGCTGCTCATTAAATATTTTTTTTACTCCTTACCTGTTTTCCCACCCTTTTCTTACTCTAGAACACACAGAGACACAGACAATATGTCAGCTAATCAATCAATCAGTCAGTAAACCAATCAATCAATCAGCCTTATGCTGGTTTATGGTATGGGACCCTTCTGTAATAAAGCAAATTCATCATTAAAATGCCAGCATTTTCAGCTATGGATGTTGTTCCTCATCAGCGTGGTGTGTGTGTGTGTGTGTGTGTGTGTGTGTGTGTGTGTACCCACGTGGGTTTGAGTGTGAGAAAGAGAGACAAAGTGAGAAAATCAGTTTAATGTCACAAAATTTACTCAGTGCACTTCGCCTTTATGCAGTGAAGCCAACATGTCATCCCACCCCTTAAGAATAAATAGAACAAGGCGTGCAAGTATGAAAGCAGGGACATTAGAAGCATTAGAAATATGACCATGTATATTTCTACCGTGACCATGGATTGCACACCGCATAACACATGTACACAAAAACACATCTAAGCGACTTTCAAGTCTGTTACATACATAGTGTGTTTAACTCTGTTTCTCCAACACATGTGGACATGCTCATACAGTGGAAGCAAACACACAGACAGAGAGAGAGAGGGAGAGAGGGAGGGAGAAGGAGGCAGAGAGGCAGGGGTGGGGTTCATTTCACCACAGAATCAAAGTCATCCAGTGCTGCCAGCTTTGCCGCAGCCTGCAGTGAAAGCTCCTTATCATAAGTTGCCCTTTTCTCAGGTTAACCTGCACTGGACAATAAAAATATCTCAATGAAAACTAGTCTCTATATCCATCCATCCCTCTCTCTCTCTCTCTCTCTCTCTCTCTCTCCCTCTCTCTCTCTCTCTCTCTCTCTCTCTCTCTTGCCCCTCACTGCACTGGGAGCTGTAGGTGCTGCAGTGCTGCTGAGTTGCTGTGATTCAGTGATTCTGACGGGAGACGCAGGGCATGAGAGCTGAGCCAGTGACATTCTA